>PVKU01006390.1:0-104924 GCA_004027475.1 Anoura caudifer
CCTGGATTATCTGTGCAAGAATGTGGGACCACCTGGTCAGCCAGCCGCCTTGCACAGCCTCACTATGTCTGCACTGTTGCCACCCCATGCCCAGGGTCCGCTAGTCGCCACCTGTGTGCCTGGGATCTGCCAGCCACTGCTGCCTGCGTGCCCAGTCTGCCAACCTCCACTTTTTCCTGCCTCGACTCCGCCCCTGTTACTGGTCTGAGTGAAAGGTTGTTGGACTTCTGGACAGTTCAATTTTCTGTCAGTTCTGGTTGTTTTCTTGTTTCTAAATCTTTGTTGTCCTTAATTTTCATTGTGTGAAGAGGCACAGTGCATCCACCTATGTCTCCATCTTGGCTGTAAGTCGGGAAAAGATATTTTTATTACTCTTTTTAGTATCATACCAGAGATCCTAGCTAGCACATAAGGCAAGAAAAGAGAAAGGCTTAAAGGTCAGAAAGGAAGAAGTAAAATTCTCTCTAATCAGATGACATTATTTACTTAGAAAATTCTAAGGAATGTGCAAATCAACTATTAGAACTACTAAAAGAAGAACTTCACACGGTCAAAATACAAAAGTCAATTCTACCTTCATCTATTGGTAGCTGAAAATTAGAAAATAAAATGCCTTAAATTTCTATTTATAATATCTTCAAAAGATACAAAACACTTAGAAATAGATGTATCAAAATATGGCAAGACATAGAAACTACAAACATTGCTAAAAGAAACTAAAGAGGAAGACTTTAAAAATATGGAAATCTCGGAAGTATTTAGAAATAATGTTTCTAAATATGTAGAAAAATGTATCATGCTCATGAATTGGAAGGCTATATTTTTATGACACTATTGCTGCCCAAATCTCAGTACAAATGCTATAGCCTTTTCTGTAGAAATTAACAAGCTTATTCTAAAATTTATATGGAAATGCAAAGTGCCTAGAATAGCCAAGGGAATCTTGAAAAAGAGGAATACCTTTAGAGGATTCATACTAAACAACTTCAAGGTTTACTCTACAGCTGCAATAATCAAGACAGTATAGTAATCACACACAGATAGAAAAACAGATCAATGACAGACATTTATGAAACCATTTGATTTTCAACCAAAGAACCAAAACAATCAATGAGGAAAGTACATCTTTTTACAAATAGTCTTGGAAAAATTTGGTATCCATATAGGGAAAAAATACAGTAGTCTCAACATCTACTATATATGACCCATAAAATTTAATCTGAAATGGACTATTAATCTAAACATAGAAGCTAAAACTACAAATTTTCTAAAAGAAAATAGGATAATTTCTTCATGAGTGTGAATAGACAAAGGTTTCTTAACTAAGACACAGAACAAAATAACCATAAAAGAAAAAAAATTGATAAATTAGACTTCATCAAATTTAACATTAATAAAATTGAATAGGCAAACAACAGACCGGAAAAATAATTCCAAAGCACATGTCTAACAAAAGACTTGGATCCAGAGCATATAAAATATACCCAGAACTTAATAATAAAAAAAGACAACAAAACCATTTTTTTAAAGTTGGGGAGGTGCATAAGAAATAAAAATTAAATATGAGATCCTATATAGAATCCTGAAACAAAAACAGAACATTGGTAGGGAAATTGGTATATCTGAATCAAGTCTATAGTTTAGTTAGCAGTATTGTGCCAATGTTACTTTCCTGATTTTGATAACAGTACTACAGTTATATGAGATGTTCACATTAGAGAAGCTAGATGAAGCATACAGAGAAACTCTGTGCTATTTTTGCAACTTTTCTGTAAGTCTAAAATTAGTTCAAAACAATTTTTAAATGGGTAAAGAATTTGGACAGACACTTCATAAAAGATACATGAAAGACCAGTAGCACACAAAAAAGTGCTCAAGTAATTAGTCATCAGAGAAATGCAGATTAAAACCACAATTCCAGTTCACAACCATACAATAGCTAAACTGTAAAAAACTGAACACCAAATGCGGGCATGGAGGCAGAGCATCGGCAAACACCAACCTGTGGCGCTGGGACTGTAAAACATATGTGCACCTCGGGGAAATGGCTGATTTTAATAACTAAACATACACCTCCCCTGTCACCCAGTAATTTTACTCCTGCATATTTATCACCCAAAATGAAGTGTATGTCCACAAAAATACATGTACTAGAAAGTTCACAGCAGTTTTATTTGTAATAGCTCCAAACTGAAAATATTCCAGGTGTCCATCAACAGGACAATAGCAAAGCAAAGGGTTATATTCATACAAATGACGTAGTACTACTCATAAATGAAAAGGAGCAGACCTACTAATACATTCAACAACATGGATGAATCTCAAAGACAGTAAGCTTTGAGTGAAGAGTGAAAGAAATCCTATGCAAAATAATAAATACTGTACCAATTCATCTATATGAAATTTTAAAACAGGCACAACTAAGCTATAACCAAAAAGAAATCACAACAGTGGTTATCTCCAGGGGCTGAGGCAATGGTCATTGACTGGGAAGAGACATGAGGAATTTTCTGGCGATGATAATGTTTTGGGTTACACAGACAGGTGTACGCATTCATATTGGTTCACAAACACCCACCATCCCCTAAGGCACACACACACAGAGGACAAAGAGAGACCACAGAAAGTGGAGGTCACTTCGGATTGGTAGGGGCAGGTTTAATAAGCAAGGGAACTTACTTACAAGAGTTAACTTGAGTAGATCTCTCCACCCTCCCTCCAGAAGCTTAAAAGTTTTTAAGAGGTCTTAACTGTGTTTGGTCACTATAACATGTTAGATCCTCTTAATAATGCATTACTCTCTCAAGGTAGCACCTGGAAAATGACTCTGGTTATAGGAACAGGGAGCAGCCAGGGGAGGGGTAAGGAGTCTCCTACTGTCAGGGCCCAGCCTGTGGGTCAACATGTGGTCATGGCCTCTCAGGGACCTCCTCCAAAAATTTGTTAAAGCTTATCATGTGACTCACTTAAACTTTGTATACTTTGCTGTATGTAAATTTACCTCAGAAAAACCATAAATATTGAACTCTAGTTAATGATCTGCGTGAAGTTTAAGAATGAAGTACCTGACACCTTTAACTTCCTTGGAAATGCATTTTAAAGTGAACTGATAGAGGGATAGGTAGGTAAATATTGTGACAAAGCAAATGTAGCAAAATGTCCATTTTTAAATTCAGAAGGTGGGCACATGGGTGTTCAATGTATACTTCCTTCAACTTTTCTGAATGTTTGAAATAGTTCAGTGTTGGGGAAAAATACATAAACAGAATATATTTTAATGTGAATTCATTATATATTGCAAATAGTGTGGTACAAACCTGAAGTTGCATGATAAATAACTACTTTACTGTCAGTGTGTCAGTGATGCTTCATCTATAAAGAATAATAACTAACTTACATTGAGTTTTTCTATAAACCTGCATTATTCTAAGCACATGGGACAAGTTACCCCATTTAATTTTCAGAGCAACCAGCCCCACCACGAATCTAAATGGCAACTCAGTGCAAATTGGAAAAGGGCACTCTTTCTTTGAGACACTAGATTGCTGTCTACTAGAAAAGCGCCATTATAACTCCACACATCTGCAATGGCTCTGAGAAAATAACGCCCCTGGAGCTGAGCAGAGCATGTCTTGCACACCAGGACCTGGTGGCCCTGACAAGAGCCCTGTGAAGTACAATTACTATTCACAGGGTTAATGGTTAGCCAATTCCAAAGAGTAGCTGTACCACTTGTTTAAAATAGTCAAATATTTACTAGTGGTAAAAACTCAAAACTTGAGCCCCTCAATGTGCCAGCAAGCCATCCCAGTCCTGTGGGTCCCTCTGTACTTTCCATATTCAGCAACTAAAGGACAGGCAGAGCAGAGAACCCCAGATCTCTGCTCTAGGGCTATCACAATGCCAGGTGAATAGAAAATTCTGGAAAAATGCTTATTAGAATAATTAATAACTGAATGAATGAAAAATGAGTATAGCATGGGAGGCAGAAGTACATGCCTACCCAACAGCCAAGAACGAACACACACATGCGCGCTCTCACACATCAGAAAATTGATAGGGCTGCACAGAATACACAGCATAATCCACATTAAAAGATGGCACGGGCCACTACTGCATTTCTTTGGGCAGAAATGTTAAAAGTGAACAATTTTTTCATCAATATAGAAAATAAAGTCTAGGCATGCCATTTCACAGAGGTATCTAACACTCCTGAGGAATCTGTAATTCATCTGAGTGTTGTGTACCTTCATCTACCAACCATTTTCATTGTTATGCCTATAAATAAATGGATAATTTCATGTAAAAAGAATAAACAAACAGATAATTTTATAAAAAAGGAAATAGTACAAGGGTTTTGAGCAGGTGGGGGAGAGAATAAAAAATATATTTAATGAAGAGCTATCTGCTCTGAAGGGTGGGTGGGTAAGTTAAGGTGAGGGGGATGTTAGTCAGGAACTGTGTGGGCAGCCATAATCCAGACCCACGAGCTATGTGACCAGAGAGGAAAGGATGAAGGCAGGAGATACTTGGGGGAAAGTCCCCGATGTTATTGGTTGACTGGGCGTGAAGGATAAAAGAGAAGGAACTGGATAAGCCCTTATAGCTGAAATTTCCCACCAGAATGGCCCTATCTTGTCCCAGTTGCATCTTCCAGGTAAGAGAACGAATGGTGAACAGCATTCTACTCTGAAATCCTCAAGTCAGCCACTCTGAACCTTGGTACCACAACTGTCACAGTGAAGGACTTTGCATGGCCTTGTGTTCACAAGCGAGAAGGAGAGATGATGCTCACTGCTCAGAGCTCCTCTGCTGTTACCCACAGCCCAGCAATAATTTATCATGGGTGCCCAACTGCCAGCCAGCTTGTTTATTTTCCCTATAACTCTCCTATCTCCTATACAGGACCAAACAGAGCCTCAAAAAAATCCCTTCTGCAGGGCAAAATATGTTCTTGCCCAACTGTCAGAATAAAAAAAAAAAATGCTATAGGAAAAAAACCTACTTTCACTTAGACAACATCCCCGCCCCCCCTTTGACCTCTGGCTACTATTCCCTATACCATCTGGGCCACATTGTTGCCTGTGGCAGAAACTGCTGTAGTCCACCCAGAATCCATCTCCTGCCACCACACTGCCCTTCCTCACTAACAGAGTATGACTTTTTGGTTCTTATCCTCTTTCCTAATCTCTTGAAAGTCAGGGAGGAGGACTGGAGTTTTAGCAACTGTCTTAGACCACGAGATGACATTGGAAATGTCAACCACACACTTATAAGACAGAGCAGAAAGGTGGGGAGTCCAAGTCCCTGAAGACAGCACGGTTGCCATAACAATTTGGGGATGCCTACCCCTGGATGTCTGTTACCAAACGTCTCAGGTCACTGAATCTGCTCCTATGGAGAGAGCCACTTCATAAATTTGGAAACTGAGTCTCAGAGAGGTTTAAGAGATTTGCCCAAAATGTCCCATCCTGTCAGTGACTCAAACCCAATCCTTGACCGTCCAATGCTTTCTACATTAGAAGGACTTGCCTAAAAGGTCCTAGAGGTACCTTTCAGCTACAGGGATCAGTTTCAGGTTAGTTCTCCTCTCTCACTGTGTCCCAGATTCCATCTGAAAGAGGGATCTCTCCACCACATCCAGGTACTTCCCAGCACACGTCAAATATCTGTTCTACCCTGTGAGAAAAAAACTTATCAATTGTAGCAAGAGGTGAGAAGCTTTGAACAGGCGTTATGGCTACGAAGTTCCAAGGCTAAGCCAGGGCAGACCTCTATTTAGATCAGAAAATGAGAGTGCTGAGCATTCTCCTTGGAAGGAAAGAAAATGTGGGAGACCCTTCTGCGTGGCATGGGCCCAGCTCCCACTAGGAGATGCACAGACCCATGCCCACAGATACACAGGACCCACGCCCACAGATTGGTTCTCTCGTGTGAAATCAAGTTTGCAATATACCTAGGCCGCTTTGAGTCTTGCTTTTGCTGAAACTCCCTCACCCTGGATTGGGATAGCAAGTGCTTATTGTGACTTCCTAAAATCCATGCTGAACCCTGGAAGGACCTGTGTAACCGCTTCAAACACTTTTCTGTTTTCATTTGCAAATATCCTTCTTCTGTGATGTGATTAGCAGCATTGGCTCCTTTGTTGTCTGTAAAAGGTAACCACCTACAGCAAACCTGTACATGGTAAATGAGGACCATCATGTAATGTGACCAGAAATAAAATAAAGTCCTGTCATGGCAGAGACCACAGCTTTTGCTCCCCTTGAGAGAAAAGCCATACTGTCCTTTTTCCTCCACCAGACTCGGTAGTCCGTGCAAATGTTTTATTTCATCCATAATGACTCGGACACTGCTGGCCAGTGCCTGCATCAGGCAAAGAGATGTCATCACAAGAGCATGTGACTATCCCGTTGACAGAGCCCTGCTAAACTTCCATTTATTCTTAGAAAAAGCCACAGCAACAGCAAATTGGGTGCTACATACCCAGCAATATATTCAAAAACGAGGCCTGCAGCCTGATATCCAAATACCAGGCATGGTATCTTCAGCCTTGTTAAGGGAACACCTCCATGTTTAAACTCCTATTGTGTTATTTGTACAGGGCATCCTCTGTATTTGTTGTGTGTGTGTGGGGGGGGGGGGGCGGGTTATAAAACAATTATGAAAGTTTATATTTGTATTTACTTTCTAGTATATACTTCTCCCCTGATCCCATGGTTCCCTTTCCCTAAAATTTGTTGCTTTCAAAGACAACAAATGTTGTGTATATTAAAAAGAGAGAAGAAAAGCGAGAAAGGGAGAAAGAGGAGGAGGAAGAGGAGAGAGGAGGAAGGAAGGAAGAAGGAGAAGAAGAGAAGAAAGAAGGAATAGTGGAGGAGGAAGAGGTAGAGGAGAAGGAGGAGAAGAAGTTAGGGTAAGAAAGGGGTATGGCCTTAGAAATACTAAACGCTATTTGAGAGGGAAGATCAAGGTAAATGTGACCTGAAAGAAAGAATTCTGGACCTGGGATGAAATGCACCCCAAAAGCAGTTGGCCTGTGTTTCCTGTACTGTTGTAAATGTACTGAGGCTTCCAGGAAGTTCTCAGAAGGCAGGGTGCTGTTGAAGGGGCCTAACAAATACCTACTTCCCCACACCAGCCCTTCCGGGGGGGGGGGGGGGGGTTATTTCCCTAGGTCAAAGAATAGTGACTCCTTAAGGGCAAAAAGAAATTTAGCAGTTGCTAGACACCACCTGGGGGAAGTTCTGAGGTTCCCTTGGAATGTGTGCCTGGGGTCAAACTGCTTAATGGGTAGACTGAAGTCAGGAAAAACAAACAGACTCAGCTTGCAACCTTAAGATTGTTTATTTTCTTCCCTCATCAGTTTATTCATAAAGTATTTTTGGAGTACCTACAGAGTGCCAGACACTGTACCTGGTACTGAAGTGCCTAAAAGGAAAAAGACTAGCCATCCCCAGTCTTCTGCTTGTGTCGATATTTCACCAATTTCTCCATTATGAAATATAGAAACACTACCCTCTGCCCTGTATGCCATCGTTTCAAATATTTCTTCTATATACACTCAGAACCACACCAGAGAGCATTGTAATTTTTGCTTCAATAGTCATACATAATTTAGAAGGCTCAGGCACATGAAGGGAGGCTGAAAAAGGCTTTGAATACTTATCACCATCCCCCATTCCTTCACTTCTACCTCATAAAAGATCTGTTTTTAAAATACATAATTTTTTATATAAACCTGTCATTGGAAAAAATGGTAAGGTAAACTACTTTTTTTTTTTTTTAAGGCATTCAGAGGCTTGTCAAAGAAGGAAGATCAGGACCTAGCCCAGGCACCTGCCTCAGCCAGACCCCCACCGCTCACCTTGTCTCCTCAGTAGTCCTTTACGCTGTATACAGCTGTGGGGAAAGGGTGGCCTTATGTAATCCCAACCAGCCTGCAGGAAGGACAGAGACAAATAGCTTCACATGTCATAAAAAATAGAAACTAGAAGTTTGAGGAGGCTAAACCCTGAGTTTAGGATTAGAGAGCAATCTCAGACCTCAGACCCTGAATCTCTTCTTAGGGAATAGCTGTCACTGGTTCCCAAAAACTTGGTTCCTTCCTAATGAAGTCTGGGGAGATGGAACCAACTCCTTATCTCTTAGCTTAATACTAAAATGAAAATGAATGGCAGCCAGCACCTTGTCCTTCCCTACCCTTCTCCATACTCCACAGCACTGAAGTACTAGACTTCCAGCTCTGTGGGTGTGGAGGTGGGGCAGCTGCCAGGTTGGTACTTCTGGCCTTGTTCATTTTCTTCACCCAAAGGAAAGCATTCACCAATGACCTGTCTTTGCTTTCTACCTCAATACCAATGAGCCAAAAGCAGAATTCTGTGAGTGACACTGGTTTGTGCCAAGAATTGTCAAAGATCTGGGAGTCTACTCTACTTCAAACTAACTAGTTAGCCTGCCACAGTTTCATGGATGCTGGAAGACACAAGATTTGCAGATCTAAAACAAAGGACACTATGATTCACTGCACAGGAAGCAGCAGGAGCTGCATGTTACATCAGCTCCCTTTGACCCCCAAGTCACAGATTCCTTGAGCGAGATGTGGGACAGTCCAGGGCAATATGCACTCAGTGGGTCTTCATTCCAGTGAAGGAACCCCAGTCTTAGGAAACTTGCTCAACCTTTGCCCAGAGGGAGACCTGTTTATTACACTGGCCAGGAAACAATGCTGCTCTCTGCTCCAGAAGGAGCTACTGTCTCTTTTTCAAGGCTGTTTGCTATACAAATATCCGAGAAGACAGTCCAGAGCAAAAGCTGTCACGAGACTTGCAGAAACGTGAAGGACCCATGAGGAATGATCTCCCAACACTCCTTTGTACACTCTCATGAAACTGTTACTTTGCTTCCTCATACTCATTTCAGTTTGAAAGTAAAACTCACTTGTGATTAGTTCATGAATGTCTGTCTCTCCACCAAACTGTAAGCTCATGAAAACTGCAACACCTAGTGTTTTCATTCTACCACACCCAGTGTCTAGTAAGTGCCTAGCACAATATAGGTGCCCAAGGAATGAAAGAACAGCCTCACTCAGGACAACTGGCAAATGCAAACTGGCCAGCGTGACGTTTGCCTGTGACATAGAGCTGGAGGGGCTTCAAGCACACAAGTGGCATTTGCATCACCACCTGGCCAAGTCTGCATAATCTTGCCTTTCTCCCTTGCTTTCTGGTATTCTCTCCATCAATGTATCAAAGCACAGAACAATCTTTTCTGAGAGTTTCATAGGAAACTTACTTATCTCTAATTGGAGCAAATCATCATCTAATTAAATAACATTAAATATGCCAATACAGAAGATTTTTTAAAAGAATATTTATAAAGGGACTTCAAGAGGATAATTCCAAATGAAAAGGTTGAATCTTTATCAAATTTCTATTTTCTTTAATTATAGAAACACCCTCCTAACAAGAGCCTGAATTACTTATATTTCAGTGTGGAATGCCATGAAGGTTTTTCTCTAGGCACCAGAGAAACCATGACTAAGTTCTTGGTGAGGCAGTGTCCCCATTTCTTACCCAGGCGTTCAAATGCAGGGGCTTCTGGGCTTGCAGGGCATAACCTGAATGGTTCCACAAGCCCCAGTCCTGAGTTAGGGTCTCCGGGGAGAGTGGTTGGACCCTCTGACCCCTACAATCAGCAACACAATTGCACTGTCAGGTTCTTATAAGTTAAACAAATTCCCAGACTTCTCGCTAGAAATACAATCTCTGGAGAGTTGTTTGTACCCTGTCCCTAGGGACCTCTCCAGAGAGGGTATTGGAGAGATGATCTTTCCAGCACCCTGACTTGGACCTGTATGTCAGTATTTCTCAAAGTATGACCTTCGACTCTTAGGACTCTGCGGTGGCTCCAAACATGTATAAAAACCCAAGTTATTTGTTTGAATCTCAGAATGCTGCTCAATTCGTGAACCTTCTAATATTTCCTTGCATCTCAGGGCTCCTTAATCCACTGAGTGAGTTACTGAGGCCGAGTAAAGTTTATTTCCAAATTTAAATTAGTAGACCATTAGAATTTATGAAACACACTAATTTAGCATTCTGAGTAATCTGGCTGCCCTGCGACACTTGGAAAATCCACAAAGCTCTGGTAAATCAGGGAGGAGGACGCTCTGGCCACAGGCACCATCAGTACAGGTCTGAGTTGGCAGCAGAGGGTGGTTATGCAAAGGCTCTAGAGCAGGGGTGTCAAACTGATTTTCACTGGGGCCACATCAGCCTCCTGGTTGCCTTCAAAGGGCCAGATGCAATTTTAGGACGGTATAAATGTAACTACTCCTTAACTAGAGATAAGGAGCTCAGCACTGCTGCCTATTAGAAACAAGGTGTCAGCTGGAATAAAACAAGGTGGAGGGCCAGATTCAGCCTGGGGGCCTTGGGTTTGCCACCTGTGCTCTGGAGTCATCTTACCTGCATTTGAAATCTGGTTCCTCCTATACTAACCGTGTGACCTAGAGAAGCGACTTAACTTCTGTTTCTTTACTTCCTCATGTGCAAAGTGGGAATAATAGTAGTACCCACCTCATGGGTTGTTGGGTGAACCGACATAACCTGTGCTCAGCACAGTAACTAGTGATAGCGCTCAATAAATGAAAATTGCAAACACATGACATTTCCAGTTGCAGCTACTTGTGTCAATCACTACTGCAGTAACATTATCACTATTCGGTGTCACTGGTTGTTCACAGTTTTGTCGTATAGTTGCTGTGTTGTTACCATTTTGTTTATAAACAGTTGCTGTGTTGTTACATCTTGGTCTTCCTCGTTTCTTCTACCAAGACCTATTTCTTCTGGGAAAGGGGAAAGGTGGGAATGCGAGACTGTGGAGGCCACTGTCCCAAGGGTACCACCCCTGTCCCATTTGCCCCATAATGATGGGCAGTGTCAAACCACCCTCGGTCTCCTGGTGTGGGCCATAGAGGTGACACAGGAGGAGAGGCCAACTGAGCACAGACATGATGAGCCAGCAATGCAAACTCAGCACAACTGCACATACTGTCCTCAGCACACGGAAACAAGTGCCAGGCAGATGTCAGCCCTGGGGGGAACCAAAGGAAGGTTCTGATAAAGGCCGGAGGAATTGGTATGCCTTTGGCTTCAAAAAGATTATGAAAAAAATCATTCCTTTTTACTTTTATTTAGGAAGATTCCCTGACACAGCTTTCCCTTACTTCCACTGCCATTCAAAACACCAGCTTAAAACTTAGGCTCAGTGGGGAAAAAGTCCTTAGGTTTCCTTCCTTAATCTTTCTTCCTGCGAGTTCCTCTTTGCAGGTGAGCATTTGTGAAAACCTGCACACAATGAGCTAGAGGCACCGTGATTTTTACAGTCAGAAAACTCTGGTTTCAATACAAACTATGCTACTCTCTAGTTATGTGACCTAAGGCAAGTTACTTCACTTTTGCAAGCCTTTATTTCCTCATCTGTAAATGGGAATGGTAAGGCAGTGCTCACAGGATTGTCATGAGGATCTGATTAAATAATGCACAGTCAAGCACCTAGCCACCACCTTGCTAGCACACTGCAAATGTGATTTTCATGCGCACACAGGCTTATGTACATGGACACAAAACCGTCGCTCACTAAGTCCCTTCAGTTTCATTTGACCATGTGACCCAAACTGGTTCATTCACAGCAGGTCACACCCATCCTGGGGCGGTATCTCACATTGCCAAGATACTGGAAGATAGTTATCAAAACCACAGAGGAAAGACAATCGAACCACATCTTCTCTCTCACACAGAGCCACACTAGTGACAAGGCTGACTGTTCAACCAGCAGACCATAGCTGATGTACTCAGGTGGTTGGTGGACCTTCCCAAGAGTCCTGGGCAGCTGCAGTGTTCTGGTATTGCCACCCTTACCCCAAGCACTTAGGGAAATCTTCTTTCAACATCACCTTCAAGCAGAGAGTACATTCTTTGGAATACTCTCAGGGGTGGTAAAACTTTACCCTTTTGCGGTGGATGTGATTTTTAAAAATTGTTTTATTTTGAGATAATTGTAGATTTGCATGCAGTTAAAAAAAATAATGTACAGATACCCTGTCTATACTTTACTTTGTTTCCCCTTACTGGTAACATCTTACAAAATCATAGCACAATATCCCAACTAGAGTACTGGCCTTGATACAGTGTAGATACAAAACTTTTCCATCACCACAAGGACATCTCATGGTGCACTTTCATAGCCACACCCACCTCTCTCCCACCCCACTCCCTACTTAACCACTTGCAATCACTAATCTGTTATCCAATTCTATAAATTCATCATTTCAAGGGCATTATATATGGAAGCATACAGTATGTAACCTTTTTTTGGAATATTTTTAATATATTTTATTGATTATGCTATTACACTTGTCCCATTTCCTCCCTTCATTCCCCTCCACCATGCACACCTCCTCCCACCAACATTCCCCCCCTTTAGTTCATATCCATGGGTCATAAGTTCTTTAGCTTCTACATTTCCCACACTATTCTTGCCCTCCCCCTGTCTATTTTCTACCTACCATCTACACTACTTATTCTCTGTACCTTTTCCCTCTCTCTCCTCCTCCCACTCCCCTGTTGCTAACCCTCCATGTGATCTCCATTTCTGTGATTCTGTTCCTGTTCTAGCTGTCTGCTTAGTTTGCTTTTGTTTTAGATATGGTTATTAATATCTATGAGTTTGCTGTCTTTTTACTGTCCTATTTTTTATCTTCTTTTTCTTAGATAAGTCCCTTTAACATTTCATAGAATAAGGGCTTGGTGATGATGAACTCTGTTAACTTAACCTTATCTGAGAAGCACTTTATCTGCCCTTCCATTCTAAATGACAGCTTGGCTGGATAGAGCAATCTTGGATGTAGGTCCTTGCCTTTCATGACTTGGAATACTTCTCTCCAGCCCCTTCTTGCCTGGAAGGTCTCTTTTGAGAAATCAGCTGACAGTCTGATGGGAACTCCTTTGTAAGTGACTGTGCCCTTATCCCTTGCTGCTTCTAGAATTCTCTTCATTTTAATCTTAACTAATGTAATTATGATGTGCCTTGGTGTGTTCCTCCTTGGGTCCAACTTCTTTGGTACTCTCTGAGCTTCCTGGACTTCCTGGAAGTCTATTTCCTTTGCCAGATTGGAGAAGTTCTCCTTTATTATTTGTTCAGATAAGTTTTCCACTTGTTGCTCTTCCTCTTCTCCTTCTGGTACCCCTGTAATTCGGATGTTGGAACATTTAAAGGTGTCCTGGAGGTTCCTAAGACTCTCATTTTTTTTTTGAATTCTTGCTTCTTCATTCTTTTCTGTTTGGTTGTTTATTTCTTCGTTCTGGTACACACTTTTGATTTGAGTCCCAGTTTTTTCCCCATCACTATTGGTTCCCTGTGCATTTTCCTTCATTTCTCTTATTGTAACCTTCATTTGTTCATCTAATTTACCACCAATATCAACCAAGTCTGTGAGCATCCTGATCACCAGTGCTTTGAACTATGCATCTGATAGGTTAGCTATCTCTTGATTGTTTAAAAGTATTGGCTCTGGTGGTTTGATTTGTTCTTTCATTTGAGCCATTTTTTTTCTTTTTTCTTTTGGTCTGGTCGCATCTGTTATGTATGAGGAGCGGAGCCTTAGGTGTTCACCAGGGCAGGGCAACCCAGTCACAAAGTTGGGACCCTGTATGCGGGGGCAGGGTCAGAGAGGGAACAATGGCGCTTGCTCGACTTGCTCTCAGATTTCAGTCCCCTCTGTGAGGCTGGGATTCTCTCCCGGCACTTCAAACCCCACAGGTATTCTCAGTCGGTGCTTTTAGGCTTTATTTCCCAGCGCTGGGACCCTGATTTCTGCAGTCTGTCTCACTGCCTATTTTCACCTGGTTTATCTGCGCATGAATGTGTGACCATGGTCTGCTGCCTTGCGCGCCTTGCTGGGTCTGCTCATTGCCTCCCTGCGCCTGGGATCTGCTAATCGCCGCCTGTGCACCTGGGGTGTGCCAACCACTGCCTGCACACCCAGAACCACTAGCCACTGCTTTTTCCTGCCTCGACCTCTCTCCACCGGCCACTGACTCCTCCCCTCTTACCAGTCTGGGTGAATTACTGTCAGACTTCCATACAATTCAATTTTCTATCTGTTCTGCTTATTTTTTTTTGTTCTAAATTTTTGTTGTCCTTAATTCTGGTTGTGAGAGGAGGCACAGTGTGTCCACCTACGCCTCCATCTTGGCCAGTAGTAGTATGTAACCTTTCAATTGGCGGTTTTCACTCAACAAAATTCCCTGGAGATTTATCCAAGTTTCTGCATGTCTTAGTAGTTCACTCTTTTCATTGCTGAGTAATATTCCATTTTAAGGATGCATCACAATTTGTTTAACCATTAACCTACTGAAGGACATCTGGGTTGTTTCTAGATACTGACTCTTATGAGTAAAGCTACCACTAACATTTATGTACAAATTTTTATTTGAACATAAGTTATTATTTCTCTGGGATAAATGCACAAGAGTGAGATTGCTAGGCTGTATGGTAGTTATATCTCTAGTAGCATCAAAAACCTGCCAAGAAGTTTCCCAGAATGTCTGTAACATTTTACATCCCCACCAGCAATGTTTGCAATTTGGTTTCTCTGAATCCTTACCACTCACTACTTCTAATTTTAGCCATCATGATAGGTGTGTGGTGATATTTCACTGTGGTTTCAGTTTGTATTTCCTTAATAGCTAATGATCTTGAACATATTTTCACATGCTCATTGCCATCTGTATATCTTCGGTGAAAAGTCTGTTCATGTCTTTTGCTCATTATCTAAATGGTTTGGGTGTTTTTTACTGCATATAACTCTTTATTAAGTAATTTCAGCTAAGCATTATGAACATCCTGAGTGGTTTTTCTGAGTAGTACTGTTTTGCACTCCACCAGACATACCAATACATAAACGTACACAAATGCACACACAACCCAAAATGTATCTATAAATCAACGAGCCCCCTTTCCTTGTAAGGATTTTAAGTGGGCTCAGAGCAGTTGCCAGAACATATGCTGAAGTTCTTAAACTGTTGTAATCATGGATCCCTCTGTGAACCTGATGGATATGAAAGACCCTTTCTCCACAAAAACACACATACACACAGAATTTTACCTCCAATTTTATGGGATTCTTGGGGCTCTTTAAGCGAGCAATGAACTTCAGATTAAGAAAACCTAATTTAGCAGGATGCTTAAGTGGTTGGCTAAACGTGGCTTTGAAGAACTCTACACTTACTTGGAAATTATAGCCTCAGAGTGGGTTTAAAATTTGGAGCAATGGACGTCAATCTCCAGCAAGTCAGAATTACACTGGTGCTCATTACCCAGATGCCTGGGCCCGCCTCCAGATCTGACTCAGTAAGTCTAACATGCAGCCTGGAAGTCTGTGTTTTGCACAGCTCTTGAGCTAGGGCTGGGAAGCCCAGCTGGATCTGACAACCTTTGATATCCACCCCCTTCCCTAATAGGCATTTTACTTTTACCTAAAGGACTCAGGGAAGGAGATTATGTAATCTCTAGAGAGTAATTTCCTTTTCAATGAAAAAGGAATTTTCCCTTTAGACTCTGACCTAAATATGCTTTCAAGGTCCCACATCTCCTATTCTCACTACAAATGCATCTTTAAAGTGACACCAAGAAAATTTTCAAATCCTTAAGGCTGTATAGAAGCAGCTCCTTAGGCTTCTCTCTCCTGAACTACATCCCTGCAGGGCGCTTTCAACCTTCCCGAAATGTTCACTTTGCAAAGTGAGCATTTGGTTTCTCTCTGCTATATCCTGTCCTATAAAATCTCATCCATCAGTTAGAACACGCCTGACAACTCCCACATTACCTGCACAGACTAGTGGGGTGAGCTGCACTGAGTAGCAGAGTACACTGGTTTACCTGCCGAGATTAACAGGGTGCACTGCTTCACCTGCACAGAACAGTGGGGTGTACTGGCTTAACATCCACAGTCATCAGTGGGCTCTAAAGGCCAAATCCCAGTTCCGCCCTCAACTCGCTGGGCATCTTTGGGTATGTTTCTTAACCTCTCTGAGTTCCAGTTTCCGTATGTGTAAAATGAGAATAAAATACCACTGTCTTCATTCAGAAGTTGAGAAGATTGGATGAGAAATAAATGCTTGGTTCCTGGCCAACAAGGGCTGTTTGATAAGCATTAGTTTCCCTTCTTTTCTATGGATATTAACTTATCAGTATCCTTCTACCCAGAGTGAGGTCGCCCTAAGCTCTAAGTGTGTTAACCTACCCCCTTGTCCTCTCCCCACAAGGAGGCCCTTTGCTTCACATACTCCTTTTTGCTTCCCTGGTGCTGCAGGGTCCCCACAAGGCAACAGCAGGCCCTCCTCTCCCACGGTGGTGAGCCCCGTACTGCCCATGGCTCAGATGAGGTGGGACTGTTGGCAGTTCAGCCTCTCAGGCTTCTATTAATGAATTCTTCATCAGAACAGAGAGCACAAGTTGTGGGATCAGAGCTGGGTGGCAAGGTGGTGTTTTTATACCTTGATCATGCCAATTCTCCAAAATGGCAATACCTGCTGCCCCTTCAGCCCAAAGAGAGTTATTTCCTCTAACAGCGACTAAAGTAGAATCCTGAATGAAAAGAACAAGACTGTTGCAGAAAGCAGAGATCATTCACGTATGCACATCCCCAGGGACCACAGAAAGCTCCAGCCACAGCCACCCATCCATGCAGCATGCCCGGCTCCTGCAATATTATTCTCTTTGACTTAAATGCAGACTGTTTACTCTCCTCTGCTCCTATGCATAGCTCTTTAGCTGAGTGCTAGGAACTTTTTTTTTTTTTAAGTTTTATTTATTTTATTTTTAGAGGGGAAGGGAAGGAGAGAGGGAGAGAAACATCAATGTGTGGTTGCACCTCGTGCATCCCCTGATGGGAACTGGCCCGCAACCCAGGCATGTGCCCTCAATGGGAATCGAAACGTGATCCTTTGGTTCGCAGGCCTGCGCTCAATCCACTGAGCTACACCAGCCAGGGCTAGGAACTTCTTTACATTCACCAATATCCACAGCACCTCTCAGATGTCAAGCCCCAGAAGGTGGCTTGAGGTGTTAGAGGCTTGGATTCCACTGCCAGGCTACCTGAGTCAAAACCTAGCTCTGCGCCTCTCTAGATGGGTGAGTTTGGGCAAGTCACTTCATATCCTTGTGCCTCAATTCCCTCAGCTATAAAACTGAAATGATAACAATATCTACCTCATAGGGTTATTGTCAGGAGAAGTGTTATACTTAGAACAGTGCTCAGCATCTAATAAAGCAACATATGCATAGTAGCTGTACTACTGCTAAAGTATTTATTATCAGGAACTTGACATGCATAGGAAAGTGTTAGTGATGACAAGAGCAGTAACTGGACCAGGCATTGCTCCCTGTGCTGCTGCAACTGCAGGTTCAGGTTCATCTTATTATAGTCCAGCCCTTCTGAAGACTCTGGGAAAATTATCTCCTCTTCCCACCCAGCTAATCCAAGGAATCTGTGTTCAGTAAGCAGAGTGCTTAAGGGCGAATCATTTCTGCAGAGCCAGCTCACCCTTATCTACATCATGCTCCCTAGTGAGTCAAAGACCCAAAGGCTGTAGCAGTTCTCTTTGCTCAGTTCCCCTCGACTTTCTAGGTCCTGCTCTGGTATTTTCCCAGGGACTAGGGCATACTTATCCCTGCCCATTAGCAGTTGCCCACGGCAGGCACTTCTCTATTTGCTGCTTCCCCCTCTCAAAGGGCAAGCCCTCGCATGAGATTGCTGAGGTTCAAATTCTGATCGTGTTGCTTCTCCTCTGTGCCTCAGTCTCCAAAACCAAATGAATCAGGATATCTAATGAGTACAGGTAAGGCACAGTGGCTGGTGCATAGGTGGGTACCCAAAAATGTTGGCTGTTTTCACTATTTCCTTTCTCCCATCCTCTCTCAGTCCTGCTTACCTTCTTGTAGCATGGAAGCTTCTTGGTTTGGAGCAAGATGAGGCAGGATCATCACACTATATGCACTCCCCCAACACGCACGCACGCACGCACGCACACACACACACTCTGCCCAAGACAGCCTTGAGAGGCTGGATGACTCCTTGCAGAGACAATGCAAAAGAGGGTGCTAAGAGAGCCTAGCTCTGCCCTTTCTTTCCTCATAAGTGACTGGAGCTGTGTTTCTGGGGCCGTGGAGGGGGAGATGGCCTGTCTCATGACAAAGTCCATACCGCGTACCCCTCACAAGAGTCCACAGTGCACCATGACTTAAATCAGCTGTTGTTTTCCAGTTTCTTTAGTGTCCACCTGCTGTCTAAGCTACTTTCATAGTCTCCACAGCACTGGGGAGCCGGATGTTCACATGTTAATAGGAGCAGGGAGGAGGTTCAGAGACAACCCAAGTGAGGAATGTTAGCACTGATACATGCAGGCATTGAATGAAATACACAAGCACACAGATTTCAAACCCTGGAGACTTTCTGCTAACCTTGGATTAGCAAACATGCCCCATAGGGAAAATCTGCCTTCCATGCTTCCCTATAAAGGGATCATAACATTAAGAAGGTATTCTAGACTGCCCTCTGTGTACTTGCGGCCAGAGCTCTGTGTTCCTGACTGGGAATTAGAGGGCGTGAGGGGATGAGAAAGAGAGAGAGTCAGTTTCTTGTAATGCTCCTGTTGGGAGGATGAGGAGTAGAAATAAAAGATGCATAAAAAAATAGTTCTCCTTTCTAAGCCATACAGCACTCCCAACACTAGTATCTCTTTCTATCACCAGCTTATGGAGATATTTACCACATGACTATGCAGGAGATATCTTTGGAGATGTAGAACAGATGAGGTGAAGAAAATTTAAAATGGCTTGTCTGAGCATTAAAAATCTGCTCTGTTACTGACATGGATTCATTTTCATTTTAATTCATCATTAGGATGAATATGCATCAGGCTTAGGTTCTCTTTACTTTATATTTCCCTGTGACTTCTCTAGAGAGTCTTTTAGACACATGTACAATACACTTGGCTTTCCTATTGAGGGGTAGTATGTGCTGGTGGGTCCCCTCCTCTGCATTCTGACCGGAGGAACTTGAAACCTAGCTGTTCTACCCAGTTATGTCCTCCTCCCTGGGACCCATTGGGCCACTTGCTTGTCTTGCTGGTTGACTCTTTCTCGCTAGTCAGACTATGAGTTTGCAGGAGGCCAGGGCTATATCTTAAATCACTTGTTTCCCTCCCGGTATCACACAGGCCAGGACACTCAGTGGATACTCACTGAGTCCAGTGAAATGACCAGTTTCTATTGCTCTTGTCCTGGTGCTTTTATTTGCAGGGAAGTCACTAATGATTCTCTCCATGAGTGACCTGAAAATATAGCTCTCTTGTCGTAACACAGCATCCCTCTCTGCCAAGACACTTCAAGGACTGACCTACACAGCCAGTTACCCCAGTCAGAAAGTGGGCATCACTCTTGGGGTCTTCTGAATAGCATGTTAGGCTGTGGTGACAACCAAAATGGCTTAAATGAAACAAATGGATCAGCAGGGGGTTGATATATATTTCACATATCTTTTCTAAATACAGCCAATAAGAAAGAATTAGCCACAGGTCCCCACCTAACTGTGATGAGGCTGAGAAATGTAGGGACCACATGGGATTCTGAGTGACCATGATATGCTCAAAACATCTGCTCTACTACCCTCACTCCCACTTCCCCACCCCTGACTGGTTTGTAATGAACACCTCTCTACCCTACCTTCCCCATTTCTGGAAAGTATGTCCATTCCTTTCCATCCCCAAACACAATATGTTTCAATTGCTTTTAGTATTGACCATAACCATAGGTTCCTCTATCCACAGCTTCTTAAAACACAAACCTAATGATGCCAGGTGCCCTCTGTTAAAACAGAGCCCTTTACCTACAGGATGGCTTTCTTAAGTACAACCCATATGCCCTCTCACAACATCTCTGCCTACCTATCCAGACATATCTCTTCACACTGCACAAGGGTCAAGAGGAGGCTGAAATACAGCCCAAACCACATGCCAAGCCCTGATACCTGGTGATAGGCTGTATCTTCTTGGGGGAAGGAGTGCCCATTACCCCCTGTGCACCTTTTTCTAATTCAAACAAATACAGTAGTAACTGTATGTTCAGCAACCGGCATTTGCCCCGAGAGGCGCACATTTTTTCATTCCACACAAAAGTTTTGTATTGGCTAGCCAAACAAACTAACAAAAGATCCCCAAATTCATCAGCCTACTTCTTACCTCCAGGCACTCACACGTGGTACCACTTCGCCAGCCGTGCCCACCCTACCTCACCTGACCCATCCTGCTAGCCTGGTACATTCCTTAATCCTTGAGAACCTTGCTCAGACATGACCTCAGATATTTTCCATCGGGGGGGGTCATCATTCCCACCTGTTCTTAATTTGGATTCTTCCAAAACCAGTCCCTGAGGCAAGAATTGGGTGCAGGTGATTTATTTGGAGAACGATCCCGGGAAGCGTAAATGGAGGTGAACGTGAAATAGTAAAATGAGAAAAACTAGTAAAATATGTTAAAAAGTACATGACTGCTGTACATGATTGTTGTTGACAACAGTGGCTCATTTCCCTTGGGGAAGCTCTGAAAAAACATGAAGAAGGTGCTTACCAACATACATGTAAGCTGGAGTATTTATCCACTGACCTCTGTTCTCATTGGTTATCCTCCAGAACAGGAAGTCCAGAGCACATCTTGGTTCTTCTAAGTGGGCTGCGCAAGCTCCACGTTCCTGGAGAAAAGCCTCACGTACAGGGGCGGATGTACAAGGCAGCTCTCGGCACTGCCCTCTGAGCTCTCAGCTCCATACTATGAGTCATCCTTTTCCATCAGAAACAACTAGGGGGGTTGTATGTGGTTAAGCACTTTTCTTGGCCTACTTCTGGCCTACTTTCTTCCTACTTCTAGTTTAAAGATCCAGAGGCCTCTTTTCTTTCAATTGTTTAAGTGCAAGTTAATTCTTTTAAAAATACATGTTTCTTATGTGTCAAATTATATTCCATTCTACTGGGCAAATGCCACATCCAGATTTCTTTTCTACTGTGCGCCAGGCTGCTGTGGAACAAAGCTCATAAACGTCTTAGAAGTTCTGTTGTCAAGCCAAGAACATCTAAGAGGTACATCATTAAGATTCTTAGAAGTCCTATTATCTACCTAAGCTTGACAGACATACCCTTACATACTTCTGAGTTTTTAACATCAGGTTTTACAGTCATACCCTTGACTTTATTTTTACCCTAAGACAATATTTTACTGCCCTGAGTTTGTTCCTTTCCCCTAGACCATTTCTTACTTTGAGGTCCTTCTGCTGGCTTTTGTTTCAGTCCTCTATAGTTCTCCTAAATTCTGCTGAAAAACTTAGTTCCCTTTAAAGCTCATCTCTGTCTCTACCTTCATACATTGCTGAGAGAAACAAGTTGGTACTTCCAATATTCATGCAGGGTCCCCTTAACCAAACATACCATTTGAGGTATTTTCTATTTTCAAATTACCACAGACCATGATGTTGCCAAACTTTTCACTACTACATGCCTGATACAGGGTGCAGCCAAGAGGGGGACCCCAAAAACAGGGATTTGGAATGGGGCCCAGAGCTCAGAGTGTCCAGGAAATATTAGAGGGACATATAAGATGTCCTCACCCCTTCCCCCACAGGTGTGAACTAGTTGGGGGAAGGGACACATGGCCAGGTACATGCAGAGCTGTTTTGTACAGCCACAGCATTGCAGCTAATCCAGCGCATTTAACATATAATATATGTCATTTAACATATCTATAGCCTTTGGCTGGTGACTTAGATGTGTTAAATAGCTGTGGCCAAGCTCTGAGCCAGGGGGATGAAAAGGACTTCCCCCTCCCAAGATGTGACCAGGGGAGGACACCTTGAGTTCAGCACCTGCGTACAAGCTTGGAGAAGACTGGCTCCAGAACATCAGGCCATACCTGCCCAGACTCACGATGGCAGTCCAGTAAACTTGGAATAATACAGGAATGCTGGCAGATGTAACTGATTGTAGGAGAAGTCAGAAATGGGGCTGCAGAGGAGGATTGGCGTGAGAATTTAAACCCAGCCACGGAAGCCATTGAGGAGAGAGCCATGAGGTTTTGCCAGAGTGGGGACCCCTCCCCTGCAACTCTGGTAGAAGAGGATCACACAGCTATGGAGGGCACCCTTTGGCTACGTGGCCTGGGAAGCAAGAGAGAATTTACCTGGAAGAAGGGTGAAAGAACTCTTGCCAGCAGGTCATGAGAAGGTACCACATGGCTTTGGATTAATTAGTGACACCAACAACACAGCTGACGGTGTCAAGAACCCAGATCCCAGACGTTTGCTTCTTTTCCTGAGTTACCGTACCCTGAATTAGGGCAGGGGCAGA
Source organism: Anoura caudifer (assembly GCA_004027475.1). Taxonomy (NCBI): domain Eukaryota; kingdom Metazoa; phylum Chordata; class Mammalia; order Chiroptera; family Phyllostomidae; genus Anoura; species Anoura caudifer. The sequence continues at coordinate 22,460 of PVKU01006390.1, forward strand.
AGGAAGCACTGTGGGTGTCTGTGGGTATCCTAAAGGACTTTGATATTTTAATGATGTTAGGTTGCTACTTTAATTCTGTATAGCATTAAATAAACATTTCCTTTTCACAAATCTCTGGCTTTGAGAGACATCTTTCCATCTGGCGACAGGTCCTGTCAGTAGTGGTGTGTTGTGACCCCCTGAGCCCTTTGGCCCTGCATGTGAGAGACATGCCTGTCTGTATCTGTGCTCTATAACACCACCAGTTGCCTTTTCTCTGTCCTCCAACATCAACCTCCCGACTCTCCTTCAAATCTTCACTACTGGTCTCCTTGAGACCCTTCAAGCCTCAGCCAGCACCAAAACCAGTGTCCTGTGAGTGAGATGGAATAAGGGATTGACTAAACACACTGACCTGGTGCCACTGTGGGAAGTACAGCCTGGAAGGGGTAGCTGGAGGATCGGAGAGAAGTTACTAACAGAGGCTGTAAAAAGCCCCTAGCAAAGAAGCCTGTGGAGGGCTATTGGACCTGTACCTGGGGGTGGGGCTGGAGTTGCTGTAGGTCAGCAGGACCAGCAGTCAGAAAAGCTGGATAGGAAACGGGAAAGACAGAAAATCAGAACCCATAAGGACAAACCTGAAGTTACAGGACAAACTAAACTCACATGTGTCTTTCATCTCCTCTACCTCAAAGACACAGTGCCCTCACCACAAAGATGCACATACATCTGGTTCAGGAGGCTGAAGGACGAGATTCTGAGGGTGATGGAAGATCTGAAGGCTCAACTGCTGTCCCACCCCTGCCAGCAAGGTGACTAGCAGATCAGTGCCAAATGTGTGAGCTGCAGCAGCGCCTGGAGCCCTGCCTGGTCCTCCAGAGCACACCGCTTGCTGCTTCAATTCTGCCTTCCAAATCGCATGCACATTTCTCTTGTAGTGAGCTTTAACCCAAAACCATGCCAGGAAGGAAATCTGGGAACTATAGTTCTAGTTCAGCTAAGTCAATGAAGTATAAAAGCATCACAGAGGCACTTAACTCATGGTTCCTGCCCTAAAGAAAACACTTAATAAATGTTAAATATTTATTTGTATTCTTATCACATTGGCCCAATGCTTAACACAGAGCAGGTGCTCCGATTTCGTTTGTTAAACGGAAACTTGGTTTGTATCAGATTGATTGCTACACCTTGTTCTCTAAAACATTTCCCTTGACACAAATTGTCCTTTTTTGGTAAAGAGATAAGAATATTCTGCACCAACCTAATAATATTTGTTAATTTTCCTCTCTATGGGACAGAGAGTTTATTGCTTAGAACTAAAGCCATCCACATCCGGAAAACAGAAGCATTAAAATTCATTTAAACTTAGTAATGAGAAGAAAGATGATCTCATGATGTTACCGTTTTCGGTGGGGGCTGAGTGAGAGGGCAGGATCTATGCTGAATACTTTCTCTTCATTAGCACTTCAGTTCCTGCTCTCAGCTCGGAGCCCACCTCACTGACCCTCTCAGACAAGGGGAGCTTGAGTGATGAGGTGATAATGAACAGAAAATGTTCTGCCCTGTTCTGAGTATGACTGGTACAAAGCAAGACCACAGGGATAAAACTGTACCTGGCTGTTTCAAAATCTTTTCTCATCTGGGAAGCAGCAGGATGGAAATCCATCATCATAATGAAGAAGAAGAGAAGGCTGCAGCAGCAATGAGCAAAGGTAAAAGTGTAGGTAAAATGTGCCAGCCTAAGCTCACCAGGTAAACTCCGATTCTTGTTATGGTAAGTCTTTCAGAAAATCCTGGCATTGCTCTCCACCACTTAACAACGCTGGCTACATGATTGTAGAGGAAGGGAGGGAGGGAGGGAGGAAGGGAGGAAAGGAAGGAAAAGAAGGCTTATCCAGGACATAAGAGGTAAAAAGAGATTTTATCATACCCTAAGCCATAAAGAGGCCCCAGTCTCATGTTATTTATTTAAGCTCTGTTCCAAATTGTGATTTTTCATGAGAAAGTTTTAAATTTCTCTTTCAACAGTACTGATTCCCCAAGGCACGTAAAATGCCTACAATATGCAAGTATTCTCCTAGGCCCCAGCCCCAGCAACACATGAAAAAAATACTTGCTCTTTCCCAGGTGGCTCCCCCTGACAATAGAGGGGTCTGAAAGTGAAGAAGAGTGGGCAACGAAGCCTCGGTAAGCAAACAGCAGTCTCTGCTACAGCCCTGAGAAACACTTTCGGAAAGACTCCCTGGTGTCCTCCATCTCTACTGCCTCTGGCCTGGTTTCCAGTTCTGTGATACCATTCTCCATCCCACCACACTTACTCACCCCTTCTTATCACTCTTTCTCTGGCTCCATCCCACTGATGTCTAGCCCCAATTTCCTTTCCTTTACTTCCAAGTTGTTCATACCTTATTTGGCCTCCCATCAGTCAAATGAGGCAAAATATTATCATAATCCAATTTTTAGCTGAGAAAACCAAGTCCGGAGAAGATAAATTGCTTACCCAAGGTTACTCCGTGTTCTATTTACAGTAGCATCAACACTACAGAAACCAGGACCTTGGAATCTTAAGAGCTTTGTTCTTCCAACTCTTCTGAGTTCAACTCTGTTCTCATCCACTGCTGAGTCTACATGTGAGGGAACATGTTAAAAGGACAGACCATTCCTGTTACACACAATTTAGCATGGAAATGTGGCTTGAATATAATATTCCCCCAACACTATAAATGCATCTGTCTCTAGGTTTATAAATTGCATTGCTATAGAGTTATGACCCTATGGATGGTCCACAGAAACCCCCCAATCTTGATTTTTGGTTTAACAAATAGCATAACTCCTATGAGCAATTCACTAATTAATTAAATTATTCAGGGGTCTATTGACATTTCCATACCCAAGGCTCAATATTCATTGACACAAGAAAAAACAAAATGAATAAGACATGGTCCTGTCCTCAAGAAATTCACAATACAGTTAAAAAGATGTCCAAATAGACAAACTAATTCTTGTACAAGTCATGATGAAATAGCATCAGTAGCAGAGATTTCAGATGATGTAGCCAATATTTCTGCAAAGAGTTACTAGAAAAGTCTTTATTGAAGAAATGGAATCTGAGTGGAGTCTTGAATGATGGGTTATATTCTGGGAGACAGAAATGTAGGAAAGATAGAGAAAATAGAGAAATCAATGGCCATGATTTTAAAAAGATCAAAGGGAAAAGCAAACATTGCAATTTGGTAGTGGTAATAGAGTATTGGGAATACAGCTGGAAAGTGGAGCTATAATGCGGAAAGCCTTGAATGCCAGAGTCCAAGGCCTAGAATTTTTCCCTGGATGGAAGGAAGTCATCCTGAACATAGTGTAAATGCCTAGGAACAGAGACCAATATGATTAACAACAGCATGGCCCTCTTAATTCTAGCAACTATATAATGAAGTTGTATGATGGCTAGTCTTATGTGTCACCTTGGCTAGGTTAAGGGATCCCAGATAGCTGGTAAAACATTATTTCTGGGTATGTCTGTAAGAGTATTTCTCACCCTGGCCAGGTGGTTCCGTTGGCCGGAGTGTCATCCTGAACACCAAAAGGTTGAGGGTTTGATCCCTGGTCAGGGCACCTATGGCGGGGGACAACAGATAGATGTTTTTCTCTCTCTCCCACCTCTTCCTCTATCTCTAAAAAAATCAATAAATATATCCTCAGGTGAGGATAAACAAAAAAAATTTCTCAAAAATATCTGCATTTGAATTGGTTGACTGAATGAAGATCACTCTCACCAATGGAAGTGGTACCATCCAATCTGTGGAGAGCCTGAACAGAACAAAAGACAGTGGAAGGACAAATTTGCTCTCTGCTTGAGCTGAGATGTCCATCTCCTCTTGCCCTAATGTTACAGAACAGACCCAGGTGTGGGGGTGAACAATATACTATTACCGAATGGATCCCCCTTTCTGCTCCCAGGGTCCCCCGCCACCCGTACTAGGGTTGCCTTGCCTGCCACCAGGGAATGATGTCTCTCAATGCCAGACATTGGTGAAAAGGAAAGGAATTATTTATTCAAAAAGTTATACAGACTTAGAGTAATGACTTAATGTCTTCATTAAAATACTAAAGTCCTTCAGAATATCCACAAACGCACACAGTCCTTCCTTCTCCCCTCTGCCCAGTCCAGGGTACCATATCTCAAGTAAAGAAGTAGAAGTCCCTGGCTCAGGTGGCTCCTCGGTTCTGGCACCATCCACCATGTCACTACTGCTATCTCCAGTTAATCCAAAACCATGTGGCACCTTCTCATGGCCCACTGGCAAGAGTCCCTTTACCCCTTTTCTCCCCAGCAAGGTCTCTCCTGCCTCCTAAGCCACATGGTCCTGACTCTCAACAAAGCTGAGTGGTCCCCCCTTGTTACTCCAAGCTCCCATGCAGGTGCTGTACCCAGGGGGGAGTTGCTTCCCAGTTACATCCTAGGTTGAAGTCACTCCCATCTCCCTGGCTCAAAGCATGGCCACAGCTATTTAACATATCCATGAACCCAGTTAAAAGTTACAGATATGTTAAATGACTATGCCAGAAGTTAGCTGCACAACTGTTGCTATGCAAAAACAGCTCTCAATGGCCCTGCTCCATGTGTCCCATCCCCCAGCTCAGACTTGCAGGGGTGAGGACAGCATATATATATTTTTAAATACTTCCTGGACACCCTGAGTTCTGGACCCAATTACAAATCCCTATTTGGGTCCCCTGGCTGCATCCTGTATCACTAAGACATTAGTTCTCCTGGTTTTTAAGCCTTTGGACTCAGACCAGGACCTTTACCAGCAGTCCTGCCTGGTCCTGGGCCCTTAGACTTAGATTGGGTCTTACACCATTAGCTTTTCTGGTTCTCAGGCCTTTGGGTTTGAACTGGAACTAGACCACGGGCTCTCCTGAGCCTCCAGCTTGCAGACAGCTAATCGCGGATCAGCCTCCATAATCATGTGAATCCATCCTTTATAATAAATTTCATTTGTATAGCTATATAAATCCTATTGGTTTTGTTTCTCTCAAGAACCCTGACTAATAAAGTTTATAAATGGAAAATAAGTATAAAACACTTATTTCATACTTAGCAATGCTGAGCATACTACCTGGAGAAAGCCAGATGATCAAGAAGACATGTCCCCAGTAGCATTCTCCTTGGAAAATCTACCACTATTCTGTGCCCAGGGCCTGACACTCTCTCTCTTGCAGACTCAGAAACTGGGGCCTTATCAGTGTCCCGCAGTAGGTCAGAATCAGGAAAACCAGAATGCCATTTATTAATTCACAATAACAGACAGAAATGTCCACCCAAGTAGATCAGGGTTTTCAGTTGCAAACAATAGAACCAACTCTAGTTAACAGCAGATAAAAGGAAAATTATTACAGCTAATGTGAACCTCACAGAATTTTCAGAAACTAAGAGCCAGTGAATCAAGCTCAGAGATTCCACAGTCAAGAAGATGATTCAAATGCCAATACCAGACCACTCGTAGGCTAGTCTCCTTGGCATTGTGGAGGCACATCACAACTGACCAGCAGACACAGAGCATAAGACACTGAGCCAGCTGTGCTGACCCAGAATGTTATGTTAGAGCTTTGCTGCGATCACTCCTCCTGAAAGCCCAATCATTTTCTGCCATTCTCTCTTAAAGGGAATTTTTTGAACATGACCTTCCTCTTCATGTGGCCCATTTCCCTGGTGCAACCTGGTTCACATGACTGGCCTTAGCTAGCCTCAAGGATGGCTTGGAATGCAAGTTTTCTTGCCTTTGGTGTTGGAAGGTGAAAATCTCAATGATAAAAATCACAAAATGTAAAATGAAAGTCCAAAAATTGTAGGGTGGCTATAATAACAATAAATATCCATAGCACAGCATGACCTGAAGGCAGGCTTATCTTGACATACCATCAGAAGATTCTTGTTCAACATGAAGTTAAAGAAAGGGAATTATGTGTGAGTTTTCCACTGCTTTCATTTTTAGGCTCTAATAACCTGTTGGATTAAATGCCAGAATTCACTCATTCAATAAGGTATACAGGCCCACTAGCTGCCCACACCACATATACTCAGGCCACACACAACAGCAGTGCTGCTGGAAGCGAAGCTACCCTCCCTTAGTCCGTCTTGCTCAGTGATGTTACTCTCTCTTCCTTTTTCCCTTCCCTCCCAAAGCTGCCTCCCAGGCCTATGTCTGTTCATTTATTTTCATTTTGCAATCCACAGAGCTAGTATAATCTTTCAGAACTTGGCCTGAAAAGAAGAAAAGCATTTTTCCTATTAGCATATACATCTCCCAGGCAAAAAAAACTTCAAATCACCTTCCACATGCCAGAGTGAGTCCAACTTTGACACCTGCTTTCCCACAACACCAGTAATAACCCCAACTCCCTGTGAAAGCTATAACTTTAATAAAAAACAGGTCACACGTCAGACATCAGTATTGCCAGAACATGCAAACACTCACGCATACTCTGTCACCAATAACTCATAAAAGAAAATGAAATCTCCAACAGTATCCTCCCACCAGCTCCTCCAAGGAGTTCCTTGGGGAAAAGGGAAGAAAATACCCAAATGCCCACAACACTCTGGACACCATGTGCAGCATTCTTTGGTTGTCACGGTTAGCTTCCTTATCCACAGACAGTAATTGGGACACACAGTTGGAGGGTGGGTAAGGAGGAGGCAGTAGAAAAGGTACACATTCAAAGTCAGAAAAACTTGGGTTCCAGTCCTGGCTCTGTCTTTTACCAGTCGTGTGACATGAGACAATTACCTCCTTTAGCTCAGTCTCACTTTCTGCCTCTGTAAAATGGGTATGAGGTTCCTACCTCACAGAGCTTTTGTGAGAATTAAAGAAATGCATACAATGCACCTCATATAGTAGCAAGCAAGTGGTAACTACTGCCAGCACTGCTGTTACTGCTGGTTACTGTCATCATCACCTTCATTATTGAACCAAAGGGTCCTATTAGCTCAGAATTGAAAACAGAGAGTCCCTCCCTCATGCCCATGCTGGGAGTTCATCTCTACTAGACAGAAAAGCCACTTCCTTGTCCTTTAGATAATGGAAACACTCCAATTCTGTTGGACATAATGATTGGCTCGCCAGTGGAGGTGACAGCCCATAGAGGGAAAGGACTACAGAGCTGGGAGCTATCGCTTAGGAATCCTGTGTAGAGCTTGACCCCTTCTCACCCCTTCTGGGTGCCTCCCCACTCTCTCCTTACCCAGACAATGGCTTCCTCATTACAAGCAGCCTGGGGTGGGGGAGGGGTTACTCTCCCTCTCTGCAGAAAGTGAAACTGCATGGCTGGAAGAATCCCATCATCATTCCACCCCCTAATGAGAGAGACTGCTTGCAGGCAGATGAAATTAAATTGCAAGCTCTACTGACTTCAACAACAGGTGCCACGTGGGCAAATCCAAAGTGGGGTGTTGAATTGTCAAAGAGACTTTACTCTTCCTGACACTTCAACTTTGGGTAATGGCCTCCTACCAGTTTTGCTGCCAGAAATATCACCACTGGAGATCCATTCCACTGGGTTCTTGCCCTGAAATCCTTTTAAAAGTGTTAATTCCCAGGGAGACAAAACAGACAACTCAATCATGCTGAAGTGCTAGCGCAGAACTTGGTTCCAATCCTGGCTGAGTTCTGGGTCCAAGATCCCTTATCTAGAAACTGGAGGAATACTGAGAATTAGAGCTACCTCCTAGGGTTTGGGGAAGATAAAATGAGAATTTATAGGGAAGACACTTAGCACAGGCTCTTGCACTGTGACCATTTAACAATCCATTCACCTTCTGAGGAATCTTTACGGAGCTTTCTCTCTGGCAAACACTCATCTGCTTGGAAAAACGCAGACCCTAAAACTCATCCTTAAAGGTCCCACATCAGTGGCTCTGGGCTGCGGCTGGGAAGATGCACTTTTCACAACCATCCCCGTAACTTCTGGAGGTGGGTCAGTGCATTATCCTCAGACCCCAACCCCTGCCCTTACCCCTACACCATTGGGGCCAATCCCTGGATCTAGCAAATAAAGGTTCAATTCTTCCCAAAAGGAGGGGCCTGAAGAGGAGAGGACTGATGAGGGATAAAAGCAGTGAACGCCAGAAAATGTGAGGAAAGAAGTGATAAAATTCTCAGAGCTAAACTTTCCTGCAGGGTGAGGAGAGTATTGAGGGTTAACTTGGGTAACAAACTGAGAGAACAAAGAGAAATCTATACAGAAGAAAGTGCCTTCCAAAAAAAACCATTGTGTGAATCCCAGACACCAGCCACAGGCCCTGAAATTCCAGTTTAAAGCAATTCAGTTCCTGTTCCATTCAGCAGGCACAGGCGATGGCGATGAATTGCAGGCATTTGCTCTTCTGTGGCACTTTTCACACCAGAGCCTCAAAGCCTTTTCAAACACAAATCTGTTCAACCTCAACCTTTTTGAGAGATTTGGCAAAGGGACAGCTGGATCACTTCCTTCCCTACCTCAAGGGCAGCCTTTTGGGTGGTGGGAGGAAGTGGGAAGCTGAGGCTGTTTAACAACCACTTAACCAGACATCCTGACAGCTCAGAGAACTTGACATCAGACATTTCTGGGACACTTAGTCTGAGGCTGAGGAATCACAGAAATACCTGGATCTCCACCTCTGCCTTTCTGGCTTTAGATTTCCCTTGTTTAGCGTGAATAGTGTCTGGTGATTTGGCAGACACTGAAAGTGCCTACCCAGTGTCTTCCTTGTAACAAAACCCCAACTTTTTTCTGGGATAAAGCAGGGGGTAGAGCATGGTTCATTTTTGCCAGATTAGCAATCTTCTTCCCATTTTCCCAGCCTCCTTGCAGCTATGAGTGACCATATAACCTTGGTTTGGCCACTGAGATGGCAGGGGGAGTGTATTTGTCAGAATTCTCTATGCTGTACTAACAGATTAACTCTATCTCGGTGACTTAATACCACAGAGTTTTCTTTTTTCCTCTCACATTGTAATTGTAATCAGTGGAGAAACTCCTCCACACTCACCCAAGAACCCAGGCTGATGAAGCCTCCATCATGTTCAAATGCAACAATCGAAAACTGCAGTCTCCAAAGTCACCATGAAAGAAAAGACTGAAGTTGGGGACACTGGGTCTCAGCCGCCTATGGTGGGAAATGACACATGCCACTTTTTCTCATGGTCCATTGGCCACACAGAGTCACGTGGTGCTAATCTAAGGAGGGCTTGAAAGATCAGGGTTAAACATAGAAAGTTTGGTGACACTGTCTATGCCACAGATGTGACTGCATGACAAAGATGACCTCTAATGCTACCTCACACCTCACATACCTTTGTCTCCTTGTAGGAGTCCACTTTACAACTGGTGGCCTAGACCATCTCTCGGCTGAAGCTGAAAGTGCCAAACCAGGCTGGCGTTCCTGTGAGCTCAGCATCTGTATAAACAGAGTAGCCTGTGGCTGTGCAGGTAATAACTGGGATCCATAAGAAGAACGTCACCCCCGGCAATGGGTGAGTCATTTCTTTACTCAAAAAGAAAGGCATGTTATTACCATACCTGGCTCTGTGCTGGGCTTGGGAGGCTCTGAGTAAATAAAATGGGTCTATTAGTCTTTGAAAGTCTCAAGGGACTATAAAGAAATCAGGAAGAACTTTTAAAATCATCCTGCTGATGTTATACATGATAAATAAACATTGAAAGTTAATTCTATCCCCAGCACAACCTCTGAGGCCAGATACTTGCTCAGTAAGAATTCTAAGGAAAAGTGGAATTAATAGCAACTTTAGAAGCTATTTCAAGGAGTTTAAATCCTTAATGTGAAAAGGGACAGTTAAAGAGGAAAAATCACTGGCATTTTTGTCATCTATGAATGCCCACTTGTTTGTAATCATAAAATATGAAGAAAAGCTCTTTCAATAACCTTCTAAAGTTCACCCATCTCATGGGAGCACTTTAAGAGGCCCACACTGCCCTGACTGGCCATACTCCCCTGCAGCTCCTTCAGCCCCCAAAGATGCCCTCTTTGTGTGCCCCTGCCAGCCATCCCAATCGCCAACAGATCCTCCCTAAACTGAGCTGTAATTTGGTATGTCGGAGTGTGAAGAACAATTAACCACTTGAGTATTGCATAACTTCAGAAGTCTCTTGAAATAAAATGTATGCAAATAGTAATGTCTATTATTGGTCTGATAACCATTCTTTAATTCCATCTTAAAAGAGGAGAGATTTCCAGACATTGTAATATATTTGATCCAATGAAATATTCAAACTAACTTTATATCACTTGGGTGGTAATTTATCTTATCTGCCTAGAGCAGAAAGAGGTTTCAGAGCAGTAATAATGGATTTATATATTTTTCCCAAGTCACTTTCTTTCATTTAGAGCATGAACATTCAAAACCATGCAGTCTTTGTAGCGTGGGGCTGCTCCGGGCATGGAGACATTCAAAGGACCCTGAGATGTAGGTAACCACTTCCTGAACCAACTGTGTGTCTGGGTTAGAAGTCGCAGCACACAAGGATGGAAGCCCTTCTTGATATCAATAATATGCAGTGAGAGAGAGGAATGAGAGAGAGGAAAAACAAGATGGGAAACAAAGAGTGAGCCAATGAGACAGATGATCCGGGAGCTAAAGAGAAAAAGGAAGAGAGCAGAAGTTAACAGGCCACATTTGTACCTTCAGAAGACGGAGTCCTCCTTGTTAAAGACATGCCTCCTTAACAAGGCATGTCCCCCATGCCTTGTTAAAGACAACTAGGCATGTCCCCCTTCCTCACCACATTCCCCTGGATATCTCTGCTTTCCCAGATTTGTTTTTGACTCTGTTTCCCAGAAACTAACTCCACCAGAACCAGACAAAAAAAAAAAAAAAAAAAAAAGAGAGAGAGAGAGAGAGAGAGAGAGAGAGAGAGTCATGTGGGACCTGGTAGGATAATGCCTGTTTTATTCAAATAAGAAGGAGACTGTGTTAATAAATGCCTGTGACATTTAATGATGTGGCTTTCGTTCTGAACACATCATTGCTCAATATTGAATCCATCCATTTTGATAATAAACCCCAGGACCACAAAACTCTTGCTTTTCACCCATAAATAAATAAATAACAGAGACCTATTTTGCATGCTGGGAAGGAGGGAGGATTGCAATTCCCCTGCATGCCTTTGCATCTTATGAACTCTGTTCAGCCACATGGCCTCCCATTCGTCTCTGTGGAAATCCAATTTCCCTCTTGCAGGTTCGTCCGCCAGTTTTCTAATTTTCACATCAAACTGCATATTACTCATTGTCAGGCTGGTTGTTCTGGAAGAATCGTTAGTCTTAAACCCTTTATCATTATTTTCAGTCTAGCCACAGACTGGCATCCAGCCAGACAACACGTTTTCAAACCACCCCCAAAAGCTCAAAATTTCAAACCTGTGTTCTCCTGGCCCAGGCAAGGGCCACCGAGAATAACACTTTCTGGAAGATAAATACAAATTCTTTAATGCAGCAAAAGCACCTTCCTGGTATACTCGGTAATATGTGATTCATTTCTCCATCCAGCACTTAGCACACAATAGACCCTTAATAAATCATTGATTTAAAAAGGAATTAATGATTTAATGAATGGTATGTTACATATGCAGACTTCTGCAAGATTACATATGTTACATGCCAAAACTGAACTTTATTGCACCCAGTATAAATTTTTATTTAACCCACTTATGCTAATGAAAGATCTTTTTTATTTTAAAAGGATCACTAATTATTCTTTCAATGGTCATTTTAATTGATATAATTGATTTTAATCTGTCATGAAGTTGATCCATAAAAAGTTACCAGGCTCAGATCTTCCCCAGATCTGCAGCTTCTAAATCTGCATGTTGGGTCCTAAGGCCCTTGTTCATGCCCACATTTCCAAATTGTCAGGATGATGGAAGGTCTAACATACATTTCTCCTTTAAGGCTGGTATCCATCCTGGAAAGGGATCTCTCAGGGCCACCGCAGCCAGAGAGTAAGTTCAGCTGGAAATCCATCTCCCTGACATATTCAGAGGATGGGCAGGCAGCTATAAGGACCTGCCTTCCTGGAAGACTTGTTCTGTGGACATTTACCCTTTCCCAGCAATATCCCCAGACTGTTCTAGATGTTCCCTAGGTACAAGATCTAATGGACCAGAGAAAATGTTGCCTTTTCCTTACAGTTTTCCAGGGAGACGAACTACAAAGGAAGTGCTTCATTCCTTAATAGAATCAAACCTCAAAAGCCTAAGGTTCGTAGCAAGTAAATGCAATTCTTGACCCTGGATGCTACACTGGAGGGGAAAAAAATACTACAAAGGACAGTCACTGAAATATGAATGGTGGAGGAGATAAAAGTATTGTATCGCTGTTAACCTTACTAAAATTAAATGTGTACTTTGTTATTGAAAGAGAAAATCCCGATTTTTAGGAAGCTTATACATGTACATGAAGTACTCAAATGTACAGAGCTGTGATGTATGTAACAAAGCCCCAAATGATTACAAATATTATATATAATAAATAAGAAACATAAAATATATTGTATATAAAGAGTGTGAGCACAGATAATAAAGTAAACAGTGTAAAATGTTATTGGTGAACCTGGTAAAGTTCATGTGGCATCCTTGTATTATTCTTATTCTCGCAAGTTTTCTGTAAATTGAAAGTATTTCTATGTTAAAAGCTTAAAGTTAATATTTTAAGACCAGTAGCATAAATTAAATCAGGCTACAGCCTTTAAATAAGACCAGGCTAAGACAAAGGCTGAGGTTATAAAGGTAAAATAAATGTTCCACCAGCGCAGGCGCATGCAAACTTTGTCAAAGGCCAGATAACAAATATTTTAGCCTTTGTGAGCTGACAGGCTCTGTTGCAAGTACTTAGCTCTGCCATTGTAGTGATAAAACAGCCATAGACACTATGTAAATGAATGGACATGACTGTGTTCCAATAAAACTTTATTTACAAAAACAGGCAGCAGGCTGGCTCAGGGGCCACAGTTTGCCAACCCCTGAACTAAATAATTGGGCAAATGGGATCTGGCTTACTCCCATTCCGCGGGATCCCTACCTGTCTCCTGGTGGCAGGCTTTGTCTTTAACCCCTGCCTCTCTGGACATCCTCACCACTGTCTAAACGCAGTGATTGACATCAATCTCCACTCCCTTCAGGAGAAACTGCAGAGGGAAGCCCCCTCACCTACAGGTTTCTAGAAGAACACAAACAACACCTCCACATTCAGCAAGAACAGGCAAGAACGTCATTACAAATGCCAGCCTGGAAATGAAGGGGCAAAAGTTCCCCTTACATACAAGTTCCCCTTACATATACAGACAGGGAAAGCTTGCTCCTCAGAAATCACACCCTGAACTGTAGAGTGAATGTTCTGCTTTACTTAAAGAAAAAAAAAAGTTTCTACTTAGATCCAGTGTCCTACCCTGAAGTGCCCACATGTGATGGGCACCACCACATTGAGATATAGAGTGAGAGGTGGGAAAGGACGGGGAGAGGAGAAGGGAAAGAACTCCAAGTAAGCAGGGCTAAAAGGCCTTTGCTGATGCAACCACTGTCACTGGGTTGTTACCTTCATGTTCCCCTGCTGGTCCCCTTGGTGTTCTCAGTCATCTGGCTTCTGCCCTGTCTCACTGCATTTCCAGTGCTGTGTTACAGGCTCCCGTGGAGAAGACAATGCACCTGCCCCACCACCAGCTTTTAGAAGCCCTCAGAGAGGGAGGCAGATTTGCTGGAGCTCAGCCAAATCCACTTGCTAACTCAGAGCCACCACCTATCCCCAGCTCAGCTGTTGGGCCTGTCCCAGGGAACTCCTTCAAGCTAATGGCACCTGCTGAGGGCCCCAGGACTGCTGGCTTCTTAAGAGGCAATTTTATTTGGAAGGCAATGAATTCCCAGGCAATGCAGGACTGGGGGGTGAGGAGGAGGGGAGAGCAAACAAAAAGTCTGGAGTATCTAGTGTGCTAGTGTGACTGACTTTGGAAGTGAGTGGAAGACAGTGGACACAGGAAGGCGGAAGTCAGTTCTCTCTGACCAGGTCCCCTCACTCTTTTTTACCTTTGTCTTTCTCATTCTACTCAGTAGAATTCACAGAGCGCCTGCTGTGGGTCTGGCAAACGCAGAGGTGAGAAACATGGATGCAACCCTGCCCAGTGGAACTTACCTCTGGTGTGGGGTCCAAAGAAAGAACAGGTGAATTACCTTAGAGTGAGCAGTGGTTCTCAAACTCAGTGAGCACTACAATCACCTGAAGGGCTATAAAGCACAGATTTGAGGGCCCCACCCCAAAGTTTCTGATTCAGGCCTTGTCAGTGGTGCCTGAGAATCTGTTTCTAACAAATGTTCAGGTGATGCTGAAGTTGCCAAAGGACCAGACTTTGCTAACCACTGCACTACAGCATGATTCATGTGTGAAGGTGGAAGTATGAGGTACAATAGGAGCTTATAAAGGGGGATTTTACCCAGACAGGCCAGGGAAGGCTTAAGTGGGAATAAGCTAGGTGAAATGTGTTTCAGGCAGAGAAAAGCACATGCAAAGGAATGACAGCAAGACTGGAGCATATGTGGAGAGCAGCAAACTACTATCTGTGGGCCAAATCTGGCCCACCATCTCTTTTCATAAAGTTTTATTGGAACACAGCCACACTCATTCATTTACACTCTGTCTATGGCTGCTTTTGTGCTACAATGGCAGTTTAGCAGTTGGGATAGAGATCATATGGCATACAAATGTTTACTCTCTGGCCCTTTCTTAGACCCCAGTCTAAGGAGTCTTTCTGAAGTTCTGTTCAATACAGTACCGTAGTCCCCTCTTACCTGCGAGGGATACATCCCCAAACCCCAGTGGAAGCCCGAAACTATGGATAGTACCAAACCCTATATATACTATGTTTTTTCTACATATACATACCTATAATAATTGATTGTGCATAATTTACAAATTATGCACAATAAGAGATTAATAATAAAACTGAATAATTACAACAATATACTAGATAAAAGTTACATGGATGTGCTACTCACTTGCTCCACGGGATCCCTGCTGAAGTCATCGTATAACCTCGGTGCTTTCTGGCACCACACGCCGCTGTCAGTAGCAGCACATTTTCTGTCATGTCTTCCACCCACAAATTCGGTGGCTGTTCCATCGCGACTGGGCACTTATCATACACTGTGACAACTTCTGCAGTTTGCGCCACAAAATTAGCAAGAATTTCTTCTCTTCACAATTTCACAGATAGAAGATCTGTGCTTACTGTAGAGCTTAGGAACCTCAACATATCATTTTTTTTCTTCCGTATAATAAGTCAAGAACTTTCACCTCTTCCCTTTAAGGAAGCACTTATGGCTTCTCTTCGGCATTTGAATTGCCAATACGTTACTCTGAAGCTTCAGAGCCGTTACTGAGTTAAATAAAGGATCCTCGAACACAAGCTCTGTGACACCGACACAGTGGAAAACAGGCCGTAATGGTGGCGCAGCGTAAACAGCGTGGACACGCTGGACAGAGGGGTTGTCACTTCCTAAGCGGGAAGGAGTGATTCTCGCGAGATTTCCTCACGCTACTCAGAACAGCAAAATTGAAAACTTACTGTGTATTTTGGGAATTTTTCATTTAATATTTTTGGACCAAAGGTGACCATGGGCAACAAAACTATAGGAAGCAAAATGGGGCATGTACGTCCAAATTGTCCTGCCTATTTTAATGTAGCCTTCCCAGCCCCACATTCTGGAGGATTGTTAAACGCGGGAGAAATGGTTCCTGAGGGTAACTGCGGAACCATCTCTTGTCATCTGTTAAAACGAGTGCCCATTCGTGCGGGCTAGTTCAACAGCTGTCCTTGCTTTCAGGTTGGATTTTTTTAGACAGTCTCTGAACTGTGTGCGTCCCTGAATCCCCAGCATCCCCTGTAGTTGCCCAGCCCCCACTCCACTCTGTTCCTAATTAGCAGCCACTGCTCATTTCCCTGAAGCCTAATGACTGTGCCAGTGAAGGCCACTAACAGGACTGAGGAAGCAATTTGTCAGCCTTACCATCCGCCCCACTGGGGATTGACCAGCACGGTGGAGACGGCTGTTCAGCATAAAATGTGACCCAGGAATGCTCAGACAGAGCTTCAAGGTCAAATAGCCGGTCCTGATCGTCTCACGTAGCAGCACCGCGTAGAGGCAGCCATCTTCTGGGTGACTGGGATAGTGGGGTCCCCACATAAGTCCCTCTCCCCAGCTTATAGGTGGTAGGACTTGTGAAAAACCCACAGCTGAAGACTTTTTTCTCCGAAGTTGAGTCAGCCATGCACCCGAGTCACCTCCTCCCGCCTCCAGCGCTTACCACAAGTTTTTAAATCTGATAATATAAAGGAATTTCATGTTTTCTAGATGGGCTTTTACGCACAGAAAAGGCTATTCAGAAGTTACTTTGGGTTGTTAAGAACAATATTAAATTTATTCAAGTTAATTGAACTTAATTCTTTCCTCAGCTTTTACATTCAACTTTATTATTTTATATGTAATTCCAGCAAATCTCACAATCACTTTTAGGAGCCTTTGGTTAAACATGGTCCCAATTACAAAATTAATTAAGCATTAAACATTTAAAATAGTATTTATAAATTTAATATATTCTACTTTATTTGTTAAATTGTTTTTTCATTTTTGTTAAAGTAACTCATGCACATAACTCACAGCCCAATAGTACAAAAAGCCTTATAATAAAAATAAGAGTTTCCTTACTGCAGCCCCTCCACCCCCAACTACCTGCTCTGTGTTTTTCCAGAGGCAGCTCCTCTTTACCCTTTCAGAGATTTCTTTTGGATATACACTTCTCCATATTTCTAAATAATATGCACATACTGCTGACTTTTTGTTCCTCAATTTGAGTCATTTCTCCTGACCTATAATGACAGAAAAGGGGTTGGCTCTCATGCCCTCTTTCTCTGTGCTTTTCCAGACCATCGTCTTATTGCGGTTCTATTCAGGTCTTTGGTTGGTGCCGTTCTCAGTGGTCACATCGTTTGTCTAGGTAAACATTCTTCTCAGCTGAGCATCGTAGGACACTATGATTCTGTTCTTTCTTATTTTTTGTTTTCCCTGAAGTTAACAATTGTTTGCATTTTAAAATTTTTGCTTAGAGTGTTTTGGTTCTTTGCGCATTTTGCCTTTTCTTCCCACAATGTCCACAAATCTCAATACAATATTGCATACATTGCATAATGTCAGGATCTGACAGGGATCTTTCCCTCTTGGAGACCTCCCACCTACAGAATTACATCCTCTGGCTTCCTGGGCTAGTGTAGGCCTGCTGCACATGTTCACTGGTGATTCCCTTCCCTGTCTTCCCATGAGTATCATCCCTGTTTCCTGGGTCTCAGATCTACCTCTTTCTTGGCTTACCCCCCTATTTTGTTGGAGCACATTCTCCAGCAGTTTAGCTGATTTAGAAGGATGGTATGATGGCCAGTGTGGTTTGGACAATCCATCTGCCTCATGAGTCTCACTGCTGGGGTCTCCATGGCTGTCCTCCTGGCCTGAGGTGCCCGATACCTCCCTTCCCCTGCAGTCCTGCCGCAATCCTGGAGACTCCGTCCACCTGTGCCTTAGGCTGGACTCCAGTTTTCTTAACCCTATGTAATGTATATGATGGAACACTTCAGAGTTATCTCCTATTTAAATCCTAACCATTTTCAAATGTCCAACATTCTAACACAGACCCAGTAGCCCACTTTCTCACCTTAAAAGAAAATCAGGATATAGGAACTCAGCATTTTCAGTGCTTCCTTATAGGGTGGACTGTTAATTCTGTGTTTTGACAAAATATATCCTCCACTTACTTCCTGAGAATGTATGCATGGTAGCTAGATGTTTTGATATTTCTGTGTCTGAAAATATCTTCTTTCTACCCTCACATTTAATTAGGGTTTGTCTGGTAGAAAATTCTAAGTTGGAAATGGTTTTCCTCCAAATTCTGAAGTCATTGTTCAGTTGTCTACTAGTTGCTATTATGGCTATTGCAAAGTTTTGTTCCATTTCAGTTATTAATTCTTGAACATTCTAAAATTGCTTTCTAGGGACTTCCAGCCAAGATGGAAGCATAGGTGGATACACTGTGCCTCCTTGCACAACCAAAATTAAGGACAACAAAGATTTAGAAACAAGAAAACACCAGAACTGATAGAAAACTGAACTGTATACAAGTCCAACAACCATTCATCCAGACCAGTAAGAGGGGCGGAGTCACGGCAGGAAAAAGTGGAGGTTGGTAGACCCAGGTGAGCAGGCAGCAGCTGAAAGACCCCAGGCACACAGGCGGTGGCTAGCGGACCCTGGGCACAGAGTGGCAACGGTGCAGACCCAGTGCGGCCGTGCAAGGCAGCTGGCTGACCAGGTGGTCCCACAAGTGTGCACAGATAATCCAGGTGAAGAGGAAGCAGCGGAAGGGACTGGAATCCAAGAGAGAGCAGAGCGAGCGCCATTGTTCCCTCTTGGACCCAGCCCCACATACAGCGTCACTACCCAGCAACTGGGCTGCCCCACCCTGGGGAACATCTAAGGCTCTGCCCCTCACTATGTAACAACTATGACCAGACCAAAAAGAAAAACAACAACAACAACAACAACAAAAAACCCCACAAAACAAAAATGGCTCAAACGGGAGAACAAATCAAAGCCCCAGAGCCAATTCATCTAAGCGACCAAGAAATAGCCAACCTGTCAGATGCACAGTTCAAAGCCCTGGTGATCAGGATGCTCACAGAATTGGTTGATTTTGCTCACAAATTAGATGAACAAATGAAGGCTACAATAAGTGAAGTGAAGAAAAACCCACAGGGAACCAACAGAGATGGGAGGAAAACTGGGACTCAAATCAATGGAGTGGACCAGAAGGAAGAAAGAAACAACCAAACAGCAAAGAAGGAAGAAACAAGAATTCAAAAAAAAATGAGGAGAGGCTTAGGAACCTCCAGGACATCTTTAAATGTCCCAACATCTGAATTATAGGGGTACCAGAAGGGGAAGAAGAAGAGCAACAAGTGGAAAACTTATCTGAACAAATAATAAAGGAGAACTCTCCAATCTGGCAAAGGAAATAGACTTCCAGGAAGTCCAGGAAGCTCAGAGAGTCCCAAAGAAGGTGGACCCAAGGAGGAACACACCAAGGCACATCATCATTACATTAGCCAAGATTCAAATGAAGGAGAGAATTCTAGAAGCAGCAAGGGATAAGGGCACAGTCACCTACAAAGGAGTTCCCATCAGACTGTCAGCTGATTTCTCAAAAGAGACCTTCCAGGCAAGAAGGGGCTGGAAAGAAGTATTCCAAGTCATGAAAGGCAAGGACCTGCATCCAAGATCGCTCTATCCAGCCAAGCTGTCATTTAGAATGGAAGGGAAGATAAAGTGCTTCTCAGATAAGGTCACGTTAAAGGAGTTCATCATCACCAAGCCCTTATTATATGAAATGTTAAAGGGACTTATCTAAGAAAAAGAAGATAAAAAATAGGACAGTAAAAAGACAGCAAACTCACAGATATTAACAACCACACCTAAAACAAAAGCAAACTAAGCAGACAGCTAGAACAGGAACAGAAACACAGAAATGGAGATCACATGGAGGGTTAGCAACAGGGGAATGGGAAGAGGAGAGAGGGGGAAAAGGTACAGAGAATAAGTATCATAGACAGTGGGTAGAAAATAGACAGGGGGAGGGCAAGAATAGTGTGGGAAATGTAAAAGCTAAAGAATTTATGACACTAAATTGGTAAAGTAGGACATGAACTAAAGTAGGGGGAATGTGGGTGGGAGGGGATGTGCAGAGTGGAGGAGAATGATGGGGGAGAAATGGGACAACTGTAATAGCATAATCAATAAAATATATTAAAAAATAAATAAAATTGCTTTCTAGTAGCTATATACCCCCACAATTTTGTTATTCTATAGTGCTGTGACTCCATGTGGATTTTCATCCATTGCGCTGGGAACATGATGAGCCCTTTTAACCCAGAAATGCCTGTCCTACGGACCCAGGAATGTTCTGTTGTTTCTTTGGCAATTAACTCAGATGAGGGTTGGTGGGGCTTTTTTTTTTTAGTTTGTTTCTTTCTAGAATTTCTGGTACTTGGATGTTGTTTGCCCTATATTGGTCTTGTATTGTTTTTCTTTTATCCATTTTTATCATCTGTATTACTTTGGTCATTATTGGAATTCCTCACTTTTACTTCTTCTTGATTTCTTTTATTTATGCTATGATGTATTTCATTTTCAAAAGCCCATTTTTATTTTCTGTACCTTCTTTTTATCCCTGCCACCCCATTCTTGCTCCATGGGTGCAATATCTGTGCTTACTTTTGTTTATTGTAACAATAGCATTGTTTATATTTACTTTCCCTTTGCGGTCTCTACTTCTTCCCAGACACTGGTTGGTTTGTCTTGTCACCCACATGAGAGACTTTTTCAGATGTCTGGCAAACCTCATTTGCCTGTTCATGTATAAGAGTGAGTAAGTAAAGAGCAGATACAAAGTCCTGAGTATATGGAAGGGGCTTTGTCAATTTTGAGCTTCACTGAGATGGATCTGGCTGAGCCATTACTGAGGAATTCCTGATGCAACTATCTCTAGGTTTTCCCTTTTGGCTGCTCGGATTTCCCAGAGTATAGGTACTCTTGCAGTCTCCTGCCACAGATGGAAGCTCAGTTCTCAGTGGTTCTTGGAATTAAATGGGGAAGAAACTGGGGTTGGGGTGCAGAGTAGGAGTCTGTGGAAGGCCTCAGCACTCAGCATACCAAGTGCATACGTTCATGTCTTTATGTTCCTTTCTCTGACACAGTGCTCATGCTGTCACCTGGGGCTCCATGTCCTCCAGTCCAGAACCCCTCTCTCTGTTTGATTCTGCTTAGAGAAGAAATGTTCATGTTCGTCCTGCCAGAGTTGTGATGGCAGCTGGGACCTAGGGCTCTAACTACTTTTAACCAGTGCTCCTTTTCTGGTCACCCCCACCTCCTTCACTCGTTCATGCTCTGGGCCATTTGAGGGTTCTGTGGTTTAGATCAGGATATTCTTGGCTTTCTTCATTTCAGGCTTAAGATTCAGGATTGAGGTTTCTTGCATCTGCTAAGTAAATCCACAGTAACGCATTTATTTGCTTTTCAGCTTCCAAAATTTGTTACCTTTGTCTCCTGGCCTTTTCTCTCCATCCTTATGGGCTTCTGTCTTTAAAACATAATAATCCCTTTGCTATAGTTTTTCTAAGGTGTCAAGAGAAAGGGAAGTTGTGCAGGTGTTAAGTCCACCATCATTACCATCCTATTGCCTTTTGAAACATACCAGTTGTCTGATTTAGCTTAAAACCTAAGTACTTAACCCCTGTAAAGCTATCAATTAATCTTATAAATTCAATGAATTTTAACTTTTACATGTTCCAATACCATTTAAAAAGTAACTTCAACTTAAAATCATAAATTTAAATAAATTAACTGAAGCATAGATATAAAGTTAAAATTATCAGACATGCCTTTATTCTAACAAGATAAATTGGAAAATGATCAAATATTCACAGATCCCTTAAAGCAAAAGTATTAATAATTTTACTTTTCTTTAAAAATTCTACTCTTATATATCTGAGCTTAAAAGATGCTATTCATATAACCTCAAACAATTTTGGGATTCTGTTCCCAGATATTTTGGGGGGCTGCTATGTCCTTCATTGCTGTGATTTATTAACTACAGAGGAGGTTCCTCATGGAAAATGAGTGGGTTTCTGCACTGAGGGCACCCATAGCTGCCCACGTAACTGTGACAGGGACCATTTCTCAATTCTTTCATCTCTTCAGGCAAATTTGCCACATCTATCCAAGCTGCAATACTGATTGAATTTTGCATTTCTTTGGCTTTTAAAAGATTTAAATTGTCTTTATGTGTACCCCTGAAAACCTTTGAACTGGAAGGATTTCTACAATCATTTCTTCTTCAGTTAGGGCTAAGTTTCTTTTAGGAAATAAAATGACTTCCAGTCACCCCCTTGAAATCCGCATTGGCTGCAACTTCTAGGCTTATTCTCTGGACATAATTAAAGGAAAAAACTAGAGAAGCCAAAGCAAAAACCAAAATTCAACATAAAGCAAAGTGTCTGAGGAGATTTGAGCTCTGTTGCCTCCTTTCGCACATAATCCCAGGGGGCTCCATTCCCAAATCCCAAATCGTGCTTGGCCGGACGGCAAATCCACTTGGGCTTCCCACACGAAGGCAGGAGACAGTGCCCATCTAACCGTGGGGCTGTGACTCAGCATTCACTCAAAACACTCGTGGGGCCGAACAGGGAGAATGGAAACTGCCTCTAATGTCATCTTCACAGGAGCTGAAAAGGGGCTCAATGGAAAGTAGCCGTGTAGACGGCCAACAACAGTCAGAGAAGAGCAAGGCTGCCAAGGCTGATTCTGAACACTGAGAATGTGCTAGTGATGTTTGCTGGAAGATAGAGGCCCCAGGGGAACATGGGCACCACCTTTTCTAAGGACAGCTAAAAAAAAAAAAAAAAAAAAAAAAAAAAAAAAAAAAAAAAAAAAAAAAAAAAAAAAAAAAAAAAAAAAAAAAAAAAAAAAACCTGGCAAAACTAGCTTCGGTCTGTCTACTACAGGTCGCCGTATAGAGTTACTCAAAGTTATGACTATGAAACTATCAAGCTTGCAAACAGTTCCGCCGAGGACTACTTCTCAGTAACAGTGTTCATGTCCACTTCTGTCCACTCCCTGCCTAATGGCCCAGCACATGCCTCAACACCTCGAACATGTAATATGTACTTCTCCGTATTGTGCTTTCTCGTCACTTTAATTTATTCCAACTTCAGCAGATTAATGACATTTCTTGGCTTGTGAGATGCACACTTTCAGACTTAGATCTTCTTCATTTCGAATTCCTGCTCTGCTCTTTCTTGATAGAGCAGTCTCCAGCCCCTTATGGGCCACTGGCCAGCGAAGGTTTACGTGCCCTTGGGTCAGGTCCCCACTCCCGGGCCAGTCAGGGGTAGTTGGTGCAGAAATATTAATACTGCATTCCAGCATGGTACTAAGGTAGGAAAGAGGTATGGATATGAGAGACACCATGGTAGATATTTCTGGATGCCGAACCTAGAGACCTAGGAAGGAGAATGTCATTTTCTTGCCCTCTCTCCTTTTCATCACGAACAGCATTCGAAAGACTGAGGAATCGCTGTGAGTGCCTCTAGGTGAACCAGAAACAATAGCTTTATCTGTCTTTAATTATGACTAGGAAGAAACATTTTGGGTGCAAGGCTTGAGAAGAGATATCTTTTTGGATTTGGAAATACTTGGTTAATCAGAAATTTTAGCTAGTGACATCTTTGTCCTCCTTGTTGCCACTCTTATGTTTGAGGTCTTGGGACATTTTCTGCTTCAAATGGCTCTGAAAATCCTATAGGAAAGAGGATGGGCCAGAGGATGTGGGAGGGAGCTGCCTGCTTATAGCTGGTTTCAGTGTTGAAGAAAAGAAAAGCAGCCGGACCTTCAGGCTTCACTCTAAATTAATTTAACTGAACTTCCCACGGTGGGAGGTGCCCAGATTCAGGTCAGAAGTTACCAGAGGTAACAACTGAGCCGCTGCCTGAGATGTTCTCTGGTGGGCTTTCTGGAAAGTGAGCAGGTGAGCAATAAGTTCATAATTAGCAAGGACATGAACTTGAGTTTTGACCAAGATAAATACCACAAAATATATGATGAGCAAATCTACCTTCTGCTGTCTGAGCTTAAGGATGACATGTTGAGATTGGAGCTTGTGCCCCCACATTTCTGAGCCAAGGTAAAGTTGTTCTTCCAGCTCTGGCCCATGGCCCAGGGTGGACACACGGAGCTTCTGACCGCAGCTGTCTTCCCTCTGGCAGGCCCTGGAGCTCCCACTGTTTGCTCTCAGTGCCTCAGTCATTCTGCCTCCTGGGTCTCTACTATTCCCAGGCCAGGGAAGGAGAGAAGACAGGACCCCTCCCTCCTCTTCCCGCTCACCCAGCCCATCTCATTGCTAAAATCCATAAGAAAGCAGGTAAGAGTCTAGAAGTCTTAAGAGACTTAAAATCCTATTACTGATGGATCTTCACTGAGATGTGAGTGGTACTGACCCGCTGTTCTTCATTAACTCACCACGTAGCCCTGTGAGGTCACTCCAGCCCAGGGACTCCCTTCTGCCCGCCTTCAGGGAGCACACATGGGTTAAAAACATAGGCCCCTTTGCTCCTGAAGTCTTGGGGGCCTTATTTACATCTCAGTGGTCTCTGTTCCCCACCTCCACCAAAAAAAGAATAATAAAAACTGTAATAATTAAGTGGGAGGGAGGCAGCACTATTTACTAAAGGCTTACTTTCAGGCAAGTGCTGTGCCAAGCTCCGACATCCCATTCGTATTTTATTTAATCCTCACCACAACCCAATGAAATAGATAGCATCTCCGATTTGAAAGGACACAGAGATGGTAATGAGTTTGCCCAAGGTTACAAAACAAGAGTAGAGCTAGAATTCAGTCTGAGGTTTATCTGACTCCAAAATAGTTTCACTTTTGTAAAAATAATATATTCTTATTAAAATAACCATGCCCAAAGGAAAAGATAAAGGAGACAGGGAGAAATCACACGTAATTCCATTGCTAAGATACAATCACTATCAACATTTGGTATATTTCTTTTTAGACCTCCCTCCTCCCCCCCGCCCCCGCATCCACACAGACACATGCATACACCAAGCACATATTAGTTCTTCATACATCAAATAACTTTTTAGCATCTTCTGTGTTGCAGGTCCTGTTCTGCATACTGGGGTGCTCTACGTCCACGTCCTGGGGGAGGGAGCTTACAGAATCAGAAACTAAGCAAACATGCGTGGGCCACACCTAAACCCTACAGAGCACTGCAGGTTGCGCTGCAACCCTCCGGGAGCTGCCGATCACAGGGCAGTTAAGGGGGACGGCCTCCCCCGGGGGCTGGTTGCCCTCTGACACCATGCTCCACAGGTAATGATAGGAGGCATACAGCAGGAATACCACCTTATGAATGAGAGGTCAGAAAATACCTCTTTGATTAAGGAATATTTTAGAGTTACCTAAAGCAAGTGAGAGAACAGGCTTAGCAGGAATATGAGAAATGAAAGTTTCAGTCAGGGGGAACAGCAACAGCAAAAACCCTGAAACGTAAATGTTCTGGGTATGACCGAGAAACTGAAAAGGCTGATCTAGGTGGACAGTAGCTTTATCTGCAAGCTTCCCAGCACAAGCTCTCTGAGGCCACACAGGCCACTTCCTATCCCCCGACATACCCTGTAATTTCCTGCCTCCTTTTGTCCCCATGTCCTGCTCATGTCCAGATTAGCTCCACCGGCTAGAGTCCTACCCAGTCTTCAAGGTCTGGCTCAGAAGCCACCTCCTCCAGGGAGCTTTGCCCTGGGTCCTTGGGCTGGCCCCCCTTACAACTCCCTGTCTCTGCCTGTGAGCACTGACACAGTACCTTATGTGGAAGTCATGTTTACATCTGTCTTATCTCTTCTCCCACAACACTGGGAACAAGAAGGAAGGTATCAGTAGCAGGAATAAAGTAGGAACTTGTTATATACACTGGGTTTGAAGGATAAATGCATAGATGGATGACTGGGTGGACTAATTCCCTTTTTATTCCTGGCTTGATAATTTTTTATTTAATTATATTTTATTGATTATGCTATTACAGTTGTCCCATTTCTCCCCCATCATTCCCCTCCACCCTGCACACCCCCTCCCACCCACATTCCCCCCCCTTAGTTCATGTCCATGTGTCGTAAGTTCTTTAGCTTCTACATTTCCCACACTATTCTTGCCCTCCCTCTGTCTATGTTCTACCCACCGTCTATGATACTTATTTGCCGTACCTTTTCCCCCTCTCTCCTCTTCCCACTCCCCTGTTGCTAAACCTCCATGTGATCTCCATTTCTGTGTTTCTGCTCCTGTTCTATTGTTTGCTTAGTTTGCTTTTGTTTTAGGTGTACTTGTTAATATCTGTGACTTTGCTGTCTTGTTACTGTCCTATTTTTTATCTTCTTTTTCTTAGATAAGTCCCTTTAACATTTCATATAATAAGGGCTTGGTGATGATGAACTCCCTTAACGTGACCTTATCTGAGAAGCACTTTATCTTCCCTTCCATTCTAAATGACAGCTTGGCTGGATAGAGCAATCTTGGATGCAGGTCCTTGCCTTTGCATGACTTGGAATACTTCTTTCCACCCCCTTCTTGCCTGTGAGGTCTCTTTTGAGAAATCAGCTGGCAATCTGATGGGAACTCCTTTGTAGGTGACTGTGCCCTTATCCCTTGCTGCTTCTAGAATTCTCTCCTTCATTTGAATCTTGGCCAATGTAATTATGATGTGCCTTGGTGTGTTCCTCCTTGGGTCCACCTTCTTTGGGACTCTCTGAGCTTCCTGGACTTCCTGGAAGTCTATTTCCTTTGCCAGATTGGGGAAGTTCTCCTTTATTATCTGTTCAAGTAAGTTTTCCACTTGTTGCTCTTCTTCTTCCCCTTCTGGTGCCCCTATAATTCAGATGTTGGGACATTTAAAGATGTCCTGGAGGTTCCTAAGCCTCTCCTCATTTTTTTTGAATTCTTGTTTCTTCCTTCTTTTCTATTTGATTGTTTCTCCCTTCTGGTCCACTCCATTGATTTGAGTCCCAGTTTTCCTCCCATCACTATTTGTTCTCTGTGGGGTTTTCTTCATTTCACTTATTGTAGCCTTCATTTGTTCATCTAATTTGCAACCAAAATCAATCAATTCTGTGAGCTTCCTAATCACCAGTGCTTTGAACAGTGCATCTGATAGGTTGGCCACCTCTTGGTCACTTAGATGAATTAGCTCTGAGGCCCTGATCTGTTCTCCCATTTGAGCTATCCTTGTTTTTGTTTGTTTGTTTGTTTGTTTTTGGTCTGGTCGAGGCTGTTACGTAATGAGGGGTGGACCCTTAGGTGTTCACCAGGGTGGGGCAGCCCAGTGGCTTGGGTAGTAATGCTGTATGTGGGGGCAGGGTCCAAGAGGGAACAATGGTGCTTGCTTGTCTCTCTCTTGGATGCCAGTACCTTCCGCTGCTTTCCCCAAGCAAATTGGGCCCCTCTGGCGCTGATTTCCATGTGGGCAGGCTCGTGCATGTTCTAGAACCCTGTGGGTCTCTCCAACAAACTCTCCTGTGAGGCTGGGATTCTCTCCTGGCACCCCAACCCCCACAAGTGTTCTCAATTGGTGCCCTTTAGGCTTTATTTCCTGGCGCTGGGGCCCTGTGCTGCACAGACTGTCTCACTGCCTGTTTTTGCCTGGTTTATTTGCACACAAATGTGTGACCACAGTCAGCGGCCTTGTGCACCTTGCTGGGTCTACTCATTGCCTCCCTACGGCCGCCACCTGTGTGCCCAGGACCACCAGCTACCACTTCTTCCCGCCGCGACCCCTCTCCACCAGCCGCCGACTCCACCCCTCTTACTATCTGGGTGAATCATTGTCGGTCTTCTGTACAATTCAGTCCTCTATGTGTTCTGGTTGGGTTTTATTTGGTTCTATATTTTTGTTGTCCTTAATCTTGGTTGTGAGAGGAGGCACAGTGTGTCCACCTACGCCTCCATCTTGGCCAAAAATCCTTGATAATTTTTTTGATGACTGCATGTGGCTTTATTTGAACTCTAAAACCTGTCCTTACTGTATGAATATGAAGACCTGTCCCTAAGTACCTCAAAATTCCCTGTGTCCTTCTCCCACTCCGGTTGCTATTAGTCACCAGTTTCTCAAACTGCCTCCATCCTATCCCCTTAAAGGTCTTTCTCTAGGTTTTCCATAATTTTCTCACTCAAATATTCCTAGCTGAGAAGTCAGGTAATAGGTACTTAAAATATACTCTTTGCCAGGGGGGTCTGCATTTTAATAGGATACTCCAAAAGGCAGAGATTATATAGGCTTCTAGTAATGAAATTTTACACATAGTGATAGGAGGTGGTCGGAAAACCTGTCTAATTGCCTACTTACTCCCCAACTGGTAAGGCCGGCAAGCCTGTGGCCAGGTTCCCCATGAGGGAACAGAAGTTACCACGAGGAGTCGGAATCGATGCCTCCCACCCACAGCCTGATGCAAGAACAGAGGCGAGAACATCTCAGAGTCAATGCCTCCTGTGATTGACACCCTTGGGCAGCGTGAACTTAGAGCCACAGAGGCCTTAGCCCCAGAAAGCAGTCCCCTTAAGAGTTAAAAAGCACTCGCATGGCTGAGCCCCGCTCTATCGTGGTATCTTGCAGCCACAAGCAGAGCTGGGGGCCTTGTCCTCAAACAGCAGGAGGCAGAAAGCCATCTTCCACCTTTCTGGGCCCCAGAAGTAGGACTTCAGAGGGTCCTGGTTGAGACTCCTGAGCTTGGGAGGGGACTGAGCCCCCTTGCCTGGCCAGACTGGTCTTCCTAGCACCCTACTCTAACGCTCAGGGACTAAGGGGAATCTTTCCAACACCTGGTCTCTACACTCTGTACTGACCTCTGGGTTCAGTAGTCTGTAAGAAAAGGGCTGGTCCTCGATCTCAAAGAGGGCAGTAAGTGCTAATGAGCCAAAAGCGTAGGGCTGGGTTCAGAACCCAGTTCCATCATTCTACCTGCGTGACCTTGAGCACATGCCCAACTTTTATCAGCTTTCGTTTGCTAAAAAATTATAATAAAACAGCTCCTACTTTGTTGACCAGAGATATAAGGCACCCCAGTGTAGTGCCCCAACTCATAGTGTGAGTTCGAGTAATGTTAGCAGTTGTTAAGGAGATCATGAGTGGCCGCCCACAATTAGAGATGGCATTTAGGCAACAGACAGGACAGAGCAGTTTAACATGCCGAACACAGCCACCACCACTGCTACCCTCCTTTTGATCTATCCCCCTGCCAAAGTCCATGAGAGCTGCTCGGCGTTCAGGACCCTCCACAGCATGTCCTGGTCTTGCTTTCAATTTTCATTTCTCTCAGTTTCCTTCGAACAGCCAACACTTGGCTGTACCTGACTGTTATCTTCCCTGTCCCTGAGAGCTTGGCCACCTACGTTGTTACCAGTGTCAACATCCTCTGTATCATGTAAGCCTTAAATCCAAAAGCCACCTCCTCCAGGAAGCCTCTCCAGCCTCCAATTGGAATAAAACTTGTCCTAGTTTTCCACAGTACTTTTAAGGTTAGCAAACCCAAAGGCTCGCTATTTTTTTCAAGTCTCCCTTTGAAGGGCAAGCACACCAAAGGTATGACAACTGTTCTGCCAAGTTCAGGGTTCTCTGCGAATACTCAGAGAAAGGACTCAGCACACAATTCAGCCATTAGTCATCAGGCCCAGGACACCCTGGGCCCTGTGCTTCATCCCTGAGACACAAGGCTCAGACCTTCAGCAGCTAGTTCCCAGGCACTAGCTTTCCTTGTCCCTGGCCTGTCCCTGGGGAAGCAGAGCTGTTTCGTTGCCTGGCTGCCTTGAGAGGCCCTGGCTGTCCTCAGACCCACAGGTGGCTCCTCTCACTTTCCTGCTTTACTTTTCTGGCTGTAAAACTGTTCCCAGTGTGTTTCACTTGCTGGTCACACCAATCTCCGGGTCCCAGATTTTTTAAACATATTCTTCTGTCTTTGATACTCAGCTCCACAGCCAGCCATCCTTGGGCACTCCTCTGATCAAGCCCTGCAGCCAGCCTTGGGCTTTTGTCAAAGGGAACGCCTGCAACCCATCCCTGCACTTCCTGCGGCGGCATTACTGAGGGCCTTGCACCTACTCACTGGCTGCCTCCCATCAAAGCCCCACAAGAGATATTTCTTTGAGAATTTACGGCTAAGAAAAGTTCTTCTGCCTCCCCTGAGGAACTTTCCATAATTCTCTCTGATCATCAGGGATTATGTAACAGTTCATGCCCCAGTTTTGGTTTTTAGCAGCCAAGAGCTTGGCAGCGGGCTGAAGGCCCTTCGGAAGGAACTGGCTTTCTGTGCAATCCCAGGGCTCCTTCCCCTGAGGTAACCTCTCAAGTCCAGAGCAATTTAGCCCGTCTGCTTGTGTCCTTTGACCATTTACACACAGAGCTTTCTTGGGTGCGGGTGCCACACACTGCCCCCGTCCGTGCTGCCCCGACAGGGTGGTGCCCTACGCAAATCTGCCCCATCCTGCCTCCTCACTTGTCGACTTTCTGCCTTGATTCCTGCTCTTCCGGAAAGTAGCAAGGGAGTTTAGGGAGTTCTAGGGTTTGAGATGAGAGTAAAAAGAGAGAATTAGGAAGTTAGTTGCTTCTCTCCCTTTTTAAAGAAGAAAATCAGTTTTATTTTTATCAAATGTATCCCCTACAATAGTTCAGACACCATAGTTCTACATGTCTTGTTTAAAAAACAAAACCAGAATTCTCTACCTCACTATTCCCTTTCCTCAAAGGCAATTCCTTTCACCGCATTGAGTTGAATCTTTTGGTATTACTGTACATAATCTGCTTATAGGCTGACCTGGAGAGTGTCGTGGAGAGTGAAATAAGCCAGTCAGACTAAGACAAATACAGTACCACATGATCTTACTTATATGTGGAATCTCATGAACAAAATAAACTAACAAAATGGAAACAGACCCATAGACACAGAGAACATGGCAGCTGTTGGAGGGGAGGGGATTGGGGCACTGGATGAAAAGGTGAAACGATTAAGCAAAAAAACCCAAAACAACAACAAAAAAACACCTCGTAGACAACGGCACAGTGATTACCAGGGTGAAAGAGGGTGGAGGAGGTACAAGAGGGTAGAGGAGACTTGACTTGGGGTGGTGAACACACAATACAGTACACAGATTATATACTATAGAATTGTACACGTAGAACCTATATCAGTTTATTAACCAATATCACCCCAATAAATTCATTAAAAAAAACTGGTTGATAAACGCCATGCCAAAATAATCTAATATAGAAACGTTCATGCTTAATCAATAATTAAATTCAAATAGTTTTTGAAAAAAATAAATTATCTGCATATAGATTATTTCTTTTTTATAATTTTTAAAAGATTGTATTATTTATTTATTCATTTATTTATTTATTTATTTTTAGAGAGAGGGAAAGGGAGGGAGAAAGAAAGGGAGAGAAACATCGATGTGAGAGAGAAACATCAATCAGTTGCCTCTTGCATGTGCCCCGACTGGGTACTGACCCCCAAACCCAGGCATGCGTCCTGACTGGGAATCGAACGGGTAACTTTTTGCTTTGCAGGCTGATGCCAGACTGAGCCACACCAGTCAGGGCTCCTTATAGATTATTTCTGCTATTTACATTATATTCTGCTGTAGCTTTGGTTTCTATTTTTAGGTGTTATGTACTGACTTCCCACTGAGGAAGATGAGGACGTAAATCTCATTCGCCACCACCACAATCACCAGCTCTCACCAACCAACATGCCACTTCCTGCCTCCCTCTATTCTTCCAATCTAAGTCATATGGTAATTTGATTAGACCAATTTCAGTTCCATTTTCAGGACTGTGTAAGTGCTGTAGCTGAGCCATATAGTTGGCTATAATTACCTTCCGTTTCCAGCACAACTTTTTGGTTTTCCTGAATTTAATATTTATATTGTTTTTTCATTTGCTTCTTTTTTATGCTCTTGATGCTAATTTAACCCAAGCCTCCCCTCCTGTTGTGCATCTCTGCCCTCACACCTTCAAGCACATCAAGGGCTCCATTGTTCTTTCTGACCAGCAGTAGGAAGCAATGACAGCAAAGGGAAGAAACTGACCAGGGCTCTCTGACCCTGGTGAGAGCTGTAACCGTGGCAGAAGGGTCGCCCAAGGGTAGTCGTGGTTTGGGCAGAACATGGCCCCTGCCCAGCTGAGGCCCAGCAAGGAGGAAGCGTGGGGAGCAAATGCAGCCACCTCGGTTCCTTCCTGCCAACCTTGTGCCACCATCTCTATTGGTCAAACTCAACTGTAAATCAGAGCCAGCAAGGCAGCCCAGGTTATGCAGTAGATAGAAACCATTTCTTGGGAAACAGAGAGGGATGAAGACAGACATGAAGAAGGAAACTAAGAATAACCAGGAGGCCATGTCTTCCCTTGTTGGTTTACTCTGTTATTTTGATAGAACCCATTCTCTAGCAGTTTCATGAAAAAAGCCACATGAGAGATAAATTACTTAAGTGTTTATAAGTCTGAAAAATTTCTGTCTCCAGATAAATTGATATTTTGGCTAGATATAGAATTCAAGGTTGAAGATAACTTTTTCACTTTACTCTTTGGTCCTCTACATTCCATTATTGCTCTTGAAAAATGTCCTGCCATTCTAATGATTGACTCTTTGTACAAAATCTGGACATTTCTACGAACACTTGGTTTTTGTGCCCACAATGCTGATAGTCCAAAATAATGGCTTTCACATGCCTCTCATTTGACCTCCAAGTACCAGGTACTCAGTGGGTCCTTATCATTCAAATTCCTGTCCACGGGTTTGGGGAAATTAATTATTTCCCTAGTGATTTCTTCACCTCTGTTTCCTCTCTCTGGCACGCCAACCACCTGGATGTTTAGCCTGGTTCTTCACCTTTTTGTTGGTCTTTCCTTTTGTCTTTTGTATTGCTCTGTTTATTAGAGATTTATTTAACTTTTATCAATTTTGAGAAACTCTTTTAGGTTCTTTGAATGTTCCTTTTTGTAGCATCTTCTTCTTGTTTTCCTGAAGCTATTAATGATAGGTTTTGAAGTTTTTGTTTAAGCTTCCCTTGGTAGAGCTAATTTTCTCCAAAGGAATTTTCTTGTCGGTTCAGTTTTGTTGTCTGCCTTTCATATTACATGCTCTGGTGCTCCCTCACAAAAAACTTATTTGGAAGCTCAGTATACAAGGGAAGGCTTCAGCAACGCTGGGCTTTTCTGTTGGGTAAAATGCCCTGACCATCTTGAAACTGAGTGAAGAGGAAGGCAGAGTCCCAGCCAGCTTACGAACTTTCGTTTGATGTCCTTGCAGCCCATGGTTCGGCTCTCAATCGTGCCTGCTGTCCTCTTGCCCACTGTTCCGTCTCACACTTTCCAGAAATCACACTTCCAGTCTTCTCTAGGAGCAGAGCAGAAACCGGCCCCTTGCTGCAAGGGATTGAAAAAGTGCCTCCATAAATAATCTTTGGACAGTTCCATCCTTAGTTCTACCTTCCCCACTTCTAGCTGAACGTGCAATCACCAATTCCTAAGTCTTTGGGGGAATCTGAGGGTGTCTATTACACTGGTTTATAATTTTTACTTAAATAATCTTTCAACGGTTTTTGTATTTTCAGCCCTACCCTTCTCCCCACTTTCAGATGCACATGGATTCACTAGCTCCTGAGCCCTGCCAGGCCACGAGGGTTCTGTGTGCCGTGCTTCTCGGCTGTCCCCACCGCCAGCTGCAGACTCGGCTTCTCCTAGTCTGCCAAATCTTTGGTCATCCCTTGGCTTTCTAGCTTTCATTTAAAAATATTGTCTTCTCTCTCATTTCTGTCATTGTATTTTTATGCAATTAAAAGTTACTCTATTTTTACTAAGCTTTAGGGTAAGGACAGAAGTATGTGTTATTGCATGTGTTATTTCTCCCATCTTCATCTGGGAGTCCACCAACTTGCTGTAATTTTATTTTCAGCTTTATGGAGGTATAATTGACAAATGAAATTGCAAGATATTCAAACTGTACATTTTGGTGATTTGATATATGTATATGTTGTGAATGGATTCTTATACCTAGTTAGTTAACACATTCATCACCTTATTTGTGAAAACATTGAAGTTCTACTTTATTAGAAAATTTCAATTATATATAATACAGTGTTACATTATACATTAGTCACATTATACATTAAGTCCTCAGACCTTGTTTATCTTATAACTGAAAGTTTATATCTTTCTACCAGCCTATCCCTATTTTCCTTAGCACCCTGGCCCTTGGTAATGACTTTTGTCCTCTGTTTTTATGAATTTGATTTTTAATGAAAACTCCATTTATAAGCAATATCATGCAGTATTTGCCTTTCTCTGTCTGGCTTATTTCACTTAGCATTAATGCCTTCATGGTCCATCCACAGGGCTGCAAACAGCAGGATTTCCTTCCTTCTCAGAGCTGAGTGATGTTCTACTGCAGTGTGTGTGTGTGTGTGTGTGTGTGTGTGTGTGTACACGCACCTTCTTTACCCTTTTGTCTGTTGAGGGACACTTAGGCTGTTTCCATATCTTGACTAGTAATTGATTCTTGTTGGTGGAACCAAAGATGTATAAAGAGTTTAAATATAAACTGGTCTTGTGTATTTTTTGTACATGGGGCAGAATCAGAGGAAGCATTCACAAAGGGTTGTTTCACAGGATTAATTACAAATTCATCAAGAGAACACAAAATAGCATTACTCTCCCTAGCAGGGGTGTCCAACCTGCAGCCCAGGATGGCCATGAATGTGGCCCAACACAAAATCATAAATTTACTTAAAACACTATGAGATTTTTTTTTTGAGATTACATGTCACAATGTATTTACTGTGTGGCTGAAAACAACTCTTCTTCTTCCAGTGTGGTGCAGAGACACCAAAAGGTTGGACACCCCTGCCCTAGAGTTTTGAACTGTATATTTGAATACTATTTTCTAGATCTTAGAGCACTTCCATGTATTTATCCCCTTTGGTGCCTGAAAGAACTCTCTAAAGTAGACAGGGCAGGAGTTACTGTCCCCTCTTTACAAATGACGAACCTGAAGCTCCCTGAGGTTGAATACCCATAAGGACTTGTCCAGCTTAGTGCCAGAGACAGGACTAAATAAAACTCAGATCTTAAAATGCCAAAGTGAATGCTTTTCCTTCAGTCCATGCTTTCTCTGAGTAGTAGTATTTCTCCTTTTTTAAAAAAATTTGGAAAATTGTGAGTTTTCCCTTATGATTTGTTTTACTTTTTCTTTTTAATTTACTTTTATTTTCATTGCAGTTGACATTCAACAGTATTTTATATTAGTTTCAGGTGCACAGCATTAGTTAGACACATATAATTTATGAAACGATCCCCTGATACTTCTAGTACCCACCTGGCACCAACATTTCTTCTTTCATAACTGACTCAGGAGAGCATTCAATCTAATGGGATCGAATCCATTTCCATTGTACCATCCAGGCAGGGCCTTAGTGGTCCACACCAGGACCACCCCTGGGGGATTAAAGAACCCTAAGATTCCTGCTCACCAACTGAAAGAGATTCTGATTTATAAGGTCTGAAGCGTGGACTGAGAATCCGTATTTTTAAATAGCTCTGTAGGTGATACTGGCATGTAGCCTGGCTGAGAACCACTGGCCTAAAGTGCACGAACGTGATTGGAGGGGTCTCCCAGGCTCAAGGTGAAGATAATCAAATGCCAGTTCCCGGAGCGTCACAATTCAGCCATCCCGACAGCAGGCATCCTAGCCGGCCGCAGTCTGGGCTAACAGCTTCATCCCTCCCTCTCCTCCTTGGCGGGCCTCACTTCCGCCCTCATTACCTGGTCTGCCAACTCACACACCGGCGGCTCCCTTGCCAGCCCCACTGCTGCTCCATTTCAGGTTGCGGGACCTAAAGGACTCAACTCCCAGAAAAAATTAAATTGGAAAACTTCCTCCCTGATAACTTAGGACCTCTTGTGGAAGTTAGCTCTCATAGGAGCCAGAGGAAAAGAATAATAAAGAGCTCTTCTTGTGATCTGATTGGCAGCCCTAGAAATGTTATCCCTGGCTCTCAGGTGGCCTCCTACTGGAAAATATAAAATCCGAATAACTTTAGGTCGGAGAAGAGCATTTTTGGCATCAAAATGCAGGTACATGCATACAAACACATGGCAGTACACAGGGGAGCATGCCCTGTTTCTAGAATATGAAGGTCCCTGAGCTAAAGTAGGTCAAAGGATGACAGGGACAGAGAGAAAGGAGCTGTATAACAGGAGTCTTGGCATTTTATTTACCATCAAGAGTAAGGAGACTGAGCCTATTTGGTGGGGGAATGGGAGAGACCATGATGCACAGCTTAGCAGGAAAAACAGAGAACTTGTCTGGGAAAAATGCCCTGAGGAAGCAGTTGGTGCATAAATTTGTAACCAGCAACTCAGCCATTGGAGGAAAGGGATGACTTTGAGTTTGGCGTAAGGCGAAAGTCCCTTACCAGATCAGACAGGGAAGCCCCAGAGTACCTACAACTTTCCTTCAGTGTGAGTCATTTTGGTCACACAAAACCTCACTCTCCTCACCCAATAAATGGCCTGGAGTGTGAACTTGACCCAGGGGCAGTCAACAGAGACTGGAGGGGAATGTGAGGCAGCCTGGGGCAAGAGTTCTCAGCTGTGAAAGGGCAATTAAGTCAACCTGATTCTTTAAGAAATGCATTTAATTGATTCAACAAATATTTCTTGAGCACCAACTGTGTGTGTGTAGGTACTTTATCTTTTAATTTATTTAACAAGTACTTCCACTGAACATAGTCTGTGTCAAACACTAATGTAAATGTTTTAATAACAACCCTATAAGTTAGCTATTACCACCCCCCCATTTGAAGGTAAAAAAAAATAAATAAGGAGCAAAGAGCCTAAGTAACTTACCCCAAGGTTACACACTGAGTAAGTAGCAGAACCAGTCTTTTATGTTTCAGATATATTAATAAACAAAAGAGACCAAAATCCACGTCCTCAGCCAGCGTATTTTCCAGTAATGGTTTGGTCTGAATGTCTGGGGGGAGAGAGTCAGTGGTACCGGCCACAGAAGCTAAAGCTACCAAAGGGTGAGTGCTGGCAGCCAAGGCCACGTGGCAGCAGAGGCCAGAAGGAGGTGTGAGGGAGGTGGTTGCAGATGACAGAAAAAGTTCAAGACCAGTGTGGGGGCCCAGCAGGACACACAGACCCTAAGAACATTCCTGTTGCCAGACACGTTCACTTCTATGAGGCTCAGCTTCGTGGCTGAGTTTTTGCAGCCTCTTTTCCTTAAAGTAAGTCCAGTAGTGCTGAAGTAACCTAAGAGAAATTCTGTTTCTTCACGGCTTTGACAGCCCCCAACATTCAGCCCCACAGAGCTGCAGTCCCTAATGAAAGCAAGGATTGCAAGGAACAAATGCAGTGGATGCACACGTAGTTCGGGAGGCTAAGAGCACAAGGTTGAGTTCCTACGGGATCAGCACAGATGCAGAAAGAGGCACAGAACAGGATGCGTTCTTTCTGCTTCAGAGAAGTGCAGGGCTGGCACGGGGCAATGCCAACGGGCGTCAACCTCATTTAAGAACATGGTGGCAGTCCCAGCCCTGCAGTCCCCAAGTTCAGTAGCAGTGAGGCCAGCAGGACAGTAACACTGCGTGTTAGGCACCATCTGCGTTGGTTCCTGGGAATGATGTGGGATAGCTTCAACTTTATCAACAGGGTGCAGAAGAAAGGCCGTCTCCTTCTGCCCAGAGGGGAGTGGCACCTGAGGAAGCTGGCATTCCTGAAGCTACGATGGTGAAGGAGCAGAGCAAAATGGCAGTCACCACGTGGAAACCAAGAGGATTTATTTATGAGCACATCTAAGATACCCCTTGGGAACTGCCAGAAATAATTAGAGAACATTTGATAGAAGACTAAAATAATGCACTAGCATTTTGTAGTTAAAATGGAAGTAATGCTGTTTTTTAAAATGTTCGCTGAGAACCCATGTAAACCTATAGTCTGATGAGGCCAGGGGAAACATGAATAATTCTTTTCTTTGACTTTCCTTTGTCTCACCTAGGTCAGAGCTCTTACGCTCTGGCAAAGCTATGTTTATCAGGGCTGGGCCAAGCCCACTGGGCCTCCTTCTCACCTCTGCTGTGTCTCAGGAAGCCACATCCCGGCACTGAGTCAACACTGATGCTGGGGGGAGCACTCGGCAGGTCGCTCCAGCAATTCTGATGCAAGTGGGAGGGATTTCTTGGCAAGGGCTGGCTCACTGGAATGTGGTCCATTAGGCAAAAGTGTTCGTAGTATCTGCAGCATTGCAAGCACTTCAAAGCTGGAAAGGTCCATAGGGATGGCCTAATTTCCTCACATCGCAGATGGGGGAACAAATGAGAATTTTAAGTGACTCTCTGCAGTGATTTCCTGTTACATGGCCATTCCCGCATATCCAGCAGTATCAACTTCTGAACTTCTGCTGCTCCCCAATCCCTCCCAGCCCCTGAGCAAAATGACCTTGTCATCTCATCTCTTTCCTCCAGCTGAGGAGGAAAATACTTGGGAAAGCTTATTGTTTACCAGAATCACCGAACTGAGTTAGGTGAACTGTATGGTGTTCATCACATCAAGGTCCCAAGGAGTTGTAAGATTGAAGATGATGATAAAGAACAGTGATACTAACAACAGTAGTAGCTCCCATTTTTTAAGCTGTGCAATATGCCAAATACTTTACATACATTTTCTCACTGCATGCTCACCATCACTTTTAAGAAATAGGTATTATTCTTCCCACTCTACTGAGGTTCAGATGCCATGACTCACACTCCAAGTCACCAAAATATTAAGTGGTAGAGGAAGGCTTTGCACCCAAATCATCCCTCCTTACCTTTGTCAGATGCTGCTCAATGCCCTCTCTCCCACCTCAGAAGGGAAGGCACTTCGGCTGTGCAAGGCTGGGCCAGCTGGGCTGGAAGAGTTCCTACCCTGGCTCTCTGTAATGGGTGCCCATTCACCAATGTCCTCTGCCTCCCACCCCCTGGGAGGTTCCAGGGATTTTCTATTGCTTGAGGAACAAAACTTAGTCAGTCAAAAAATCTTCTGGGACTCCCGGCCAAGATGAAGGCATAGGTGGACACACTATGTCTCTTCACACAACCAAAATTATGGACAACAAAGATTTAGAAACAAGAAAAGTTCAACCAGAACCGATAGAAAATTGAACTGTACAGAAGTCCAACAAACATTCATCCAGACCGGTAAGAGGGGCGGAGTCGTGGCAGGAAAAAGTGGAGGTTGGAAGACCCGGGCACGCAGGCAGCACCTTGCAGATCCCAGGCACACAGGTGGCAGCTAGCGGACCTTGGGCGTGGGGTGGCAACCAGAGATTCAGTGAGGTTGCACAAGGCAGCTGGCTGACCAGGTGGTCCCACATTCGCGCGCAGATAATCCAGGCAAAAATGGGGAGCGAGACAGACCTCACAACCCAGGCCCCAGCGCTGGGAAATAAGACCTAAAAACACCCATTGAAAACACTAGTTGGGGTTGAGGTGCCAGGACAGACTCCCAGCCTCACAGGAGAGTTCGTTGGAGAGACCCACAGGGTCCTAGAATGTACACAAGCCCACCCACACAGAAATCAGCACCAGAAGGGCCCAATTTGCTTGGGGGAAGTGGTGGAA
Source organism: Anoura caudifer (assembly GCA_004027475.1). Classification (NCBI taxonomy): domain Eukaryota; kingdom Metazoa; phylum Chordata; class Mammalia; order Chiroptera; family Phyllostomidae; genus Anoura; species Anoura caudifer. The sequence continues at coordinate 61,785 of PVKU01006390.1, forward strand.
GGGACTGAAATCCAAGAGAGAGCGGAGCAAGCACCATTGTTCCCTCTTGGACCCTGCCCCCACATATAGCGTCACAACCCAGACACTGGGCTACTCCACCCTGGGGAAAACCTAAGCCTCCGCCCCTCACTACGTAACAGCTATGACCAGACAAAACAAACAAACAGAAATGGCTCAAACAGGAGAACAGATCAAAGCCCCAGAGCCAATTCATCTAAGTGACCAAGAGAGAGCCAACCTATTAGAATCACAGTTCAAAGCCCTGGTGATCAGGATGCTCACAGAATTAGCTGATTCTGGTCACAAATTAGATGAACAAATGAAGGCTACAGTAAGTGAAATGAAGGAAATCCCACAGAGAACAAATAGTGATGGGAGGAAAACTGGGACTCAAATCAATGGAGTGGACCAGAAGGAAGAAAGAAACAACCAAACAGCAAAGAAGGAAGAAACAAGAATTCAAAAAAATGAGGAGAGGCTTAGAGGAACCTCCAGGACATCTTTAAATGTCCCAACATCTGAATTATAGGGGCACCAGAAGGGGAAGAGGAAGAGCAACAAGTGGAAAACTTACTTGAACAGATAATAAAGGAGAACTTCCCCAATCTGGCAAAGGAAATAGACTTCCAAGAAGTCCAGGAAGCTCAGAGAGTCTCAAAAAAATTGGACCCAAGGAGGAACACACCAAGGCACATCATCATTACATTAGCCAAGATTCAAATGAAGGAGAGAATTCTAGAAGCAGCAAGGGATAAGGGCACAATCACCTGCAAAGGAGTTCCCATCAGACTGTCAGCTGACTTCTCAAAAGAGACCTTACAGGCAAGAAGGGGCTGGAAAGAGGTATTCCAAGTCATGAAAGGCAAGGACCTACATCCAAGATTGCTCTATTCAGCAAAGCTGTCATTTAGAATGGAGGGGAAGATAAAGTGCTTCTCAGATAAGGTCAAGTTCAAGGAGTTCATCATCACCAAGCCCTTATTATATGAAATGTTAAAGGGACTTATCTAAGAAAAAGAAGATAAAAAATAGGACAGTAACAAGACAGCAAACTCAGATATTAACAACCACACCTAAAACAAAAACAAACTAAGCAAACAGCTAGAATAGGAAAGAACCACAGAAATGGAGATCACATGGAGGGTTAGCAACAGGGGAGTGGGAGGAGGAGAGAGGGGGGAAAAGTACAGAGAATAAGTAGCATAGATGGTAGGTAGAAAATAGACAGGGGGAGGGCAAGAATAGTGTGGGAAATGTAGAAGCTAAAGAACTTATGACACATGGACATGAACTAAGGGTGGGGAATGTGGGTGGGAGGGGGTGTGCAGGGTGGAGGGGAATGATGAGGGAGAAATGGGACAAGTGTAATAGCATAATCAATAAAATATATTTTAAAAATCTTCTTAAATTCTAAAGATATTAGTCTCTATTCAGTGGGGGGTAGAAAACCTAGGGATGAAAAGAAGCCTAAAGAGTCCGTCTTGAGGAAAATAAAGTCAACCCCATTTCCCATTCTATTCATTTTCTAACCCATTTAAATGGGATTCTAATTGCATAAAACAGCTAATTTTGTTCATTAAAGTTCAATTAAATTCATCTGAAACCTCAGGATAATGGCATTGTTGTTGAACAGCCATATTAAAGATGAAACATAATCTCTGTTGATTCCATTTCCTTTGACAAAATAAAGTTCAGCTACTAATGAGCTGGCCATACAAGGTCTCTTTTATAAGTGGTGACAAAGGGTGCAAATTTATGTACAGCAGTTTTCATTATCCTCATCAACAGCCATTTTCTTTGTTACCAGAATATGCAGAAATGATTAGGAGACCCTTTTTCTCATACGGCTTTGATTTGGGGGGGAAAATAAAATAGCTTCATAATCATATCACCATAAAGGCGTGCACTGAGAGCCCACAGGGGTTGGCCGCAGGGCACTGACACACAACATTCTATGGACTAGCTGCCATTTCAATCCCCAGCCATGCAGGCCTCAGATGGAGGCCTCTCCTGGAGTCCATCTCCGCTGCAGGGCGAACGAGACATGTTTCCCCCACCCACATGGCCTACCTTGTTCCTTCGAGTAGCTCAGTGAAGCACCTGTTTGCTCTCCGGAGTCAGAGAAGCAAGCAGCAGCCTGCAGCGTGAGTCCGAGTTGTGAAGCAGCCTTCCCACCCTCTGGCAACACGGGCCCTTTCCCTGGGCAGCCACCAGGATGGCACAGCATCAGGTCCCTCCTCAGGGCCCTGCTGGGTGCAGTTAACCTCAGCTGGCAGAGTGTCTGGCCCTGGTCAGCAGTACAACTAAGCAAGAGCCATCAGTCCCTAGCTCTGTAAGAGCATAAAGTTGAGCGACACGCTCACTGAGGCTCTGTTATGATCGCAAGGACTATGGAGGTGAGTGAGGCTCGTGAAGCAGGTGTAAAGTAAGAGGCCCACACTCTCTTATCTGGAATCCTTGGGTCTAGATTGATTTACTTTGTGAGTTCATAATTTTAGAAAGTAATTTCATACCTAGTATCTTATATTATCTAACACCCCACATGAATATTCTATAGTGGTATATTTGAGTATTCATACCAAGTGAGATACAGACTATAAACAGGTTAAGTTTACTTCTAAGAGATTTATGACACATGACTTACAAAAAAAATCCCTGGGAGCAAAAGAGCACCCACACTGAAGAGAAAAGGACCCCCAGGGAGAGAAAGGGAAGAGCTGTGGATTGTTTTCATGAGATTCCAAACCAGGTGTAGTGAACTGAGGGAACTGACCTCTCTGGACCCGTGGGATACCTACCAGGAGGATGTGAGAGGCCCGGCACTGATCTGGGCCAAGTATTTGTCTTTCTCCGAAGGGCCACGCTCCAGTGTTCCTGGCCAACCTTCATGGGCAGCTTTGTGGCCAGTGGTACCTCCCGGCTCTGCAATCTGCCACTGGAAAGACCCACCACTACCATCACCACCATCACAAAGCTGGCCAGTTCAACAGAGGGTAGGTCTCCATTTGGTCCGGTGTATGGTCTCTTCAAACGGGTGTGTATATATGTTTAGAAGAATTTTTCATGCTCAAGAATATATTTCATTAACATACTCTCCTTAGGTCTCGGTCTGCAGAGTTGCAGCAAAAACGAATTAAATAGTTTTGTAAATGGTGTTGTTATATATGAAGATGGAATGAACACTGTTCAATCAAAACTAACTACAGTGGTCACAGCTGCACAACCTTGTGAATGTACTAAACACCACTGAATTGTATGTTTTAAAATGGTAAATTTTATGCTATATGGATTACCAATTTAAAAAAATACTGGGTGAGCCAAAAAGTCTAGTTTCTTCATAAAATAAAAGACACATTTTTCATTTTTACCAGTAACTTTATTGATTTGGATATTTTGATGTTGGCTATCTCCCACGTGGTGTAATGTTGATGGTTCTCAATTAATGTCTTGATTTGATCCCTATCAACTGGTCTACCCAACCCTGGAGCTTTGTCCCACAAGAAACCTCCAGCACGAAACTTTGCAAATCACTTTTGACACGTCCCATCAGTCACAGCACTTTCTCCATACACTGCACAAATCATTTTTTTTTTTTTTGCATTTCAGTTGTATCTTTACCTTTCTTGAAATAATAAAGCATAGTATGCCAAAAATGTTGCATATTTTCTTCCATCTTCAATATCAAAACAGCTACAGAGAAATTCACCAATTTTGATAAGCTTTTTCAAAATGCACGCTAATATGACAGCTGTCACAATACAATCTAACAAAATTGTTTCGAATGAAGTTAAAGTGCTAGGAGCCACCGTGTAGGGAAAAAAACCAAACAGACTTTTTGGCCAACCCAGCAGTTAACACAAGTCAGTACAATGACTTGAAACTCCATTCCATTCACATGACCACATCCTAAACCTTGTGTACACTTAAATCCCAACTGTGTAAATCTTAACTGAACCTCTCCTCTGACCACTGCTTCTGACCTTGAAAGCCCTCTCTCACCTCCTCTTGCTGTCTCAGTTTAGCAGTTGTCTCAGCTTCCCATTGAAACTATTGCACATTACCCCAAGTTTAGTGGCTTAAAACAACAAATGTATTGTCTTATCATTCTGGAGGCCAGGCATCTGAAACCTGTCTCACAGGGCTCCAGTCGGGTGTTGGCAGGGTGGGACCTTAGAGGGGCTTTAGTGGGTCTTCTGCTTCCCTGCCTCTTCCACCTTCCAGCAGCCACCTGCACCCCTTAGCTTCTGGCCCCTGCCTCTATCTTCAGAGCAAGCCACTTCAGTCACTGCTTCCTTCCATCATCAATCTCCTTCTCTGTCTCTGACCCTCCTGCCTCCTTCTTAGGACAACCCTTGTAATTACATTGGGATCATCCAGATCATCCAGGATTATCTTCCCATCTCAAGATCCTTAATTTAATGAATAGCAACTACAAAGTCCCTTTTGCCACATAAGGTAAGGCAGTCACAGATTCTAGAGATTAGGCTATGGGCATCTCATGGGGGGTGGGGGAGGGTGGTAGGGGGGCCTAATCAGTCTTTTACAGCCATCTACTTCCTAGATCCCTCTGTATTTTCCCAAGAAATCCCCTCTTGACATCAACTATCTTCCTTATTCAACACAGACTAATTAGTAGAAATATCCTCTCCAGCATCTTCAATTCTTTCACACCCTTTTCCATACAGCAACAGACCTGGGAAGCCCCTTCCTCACACAATTCTACAGTCTGCCATCTCTGCTCCTGTAATCAGGAATTCAGTCTTTGCGGATGAAATCTCCCATTTCCTGTACAAGGCCAACCATTCCTCATTTGCTCCCAATCCCCTTTCCTCCCTGCAGAATTCTTCCATCAATTATTCCCTTTAAAGCCTCAATATCCCACTTAAAGTAGTTCCTTGCTCTTAGCAATAAATTATGTCCTTCCATATTAAAGAAAAAGTGAGGACTTCTTGTTCTGGACAAGATAGAGGTGACTTTGTTCTCCCTGCTCCTCCTGGCTGAGTATCATTAAAAACCATGGAATGGACGTAATACAACAATCATAAGAGGACCATGAAATACTGAAAGAGGTAGGCAGATTAACCAGGGACTTCAGGGTATTGGAACTACAGAGGGGTGAGCTCTCTTTTTATCTCTCACATATCCTGAGATTGGAACTAAAGAAGCCTGCAAAGTGGAACCACCACCAACAGGCACACACACAAGAGTTCTAAAGCTCTAAGAAAAGCCTTCTGTCTCCAGGTAAAGGACCCAGAAAGGAGCAGTAGAGCAGGATAAAACCCTTGTCGTCAATACACTACTCCAATGAATGAATACGCCAAGAATGCATACACCCTGCATACACCAAGAATGGTCTCTGTAGACACCAAGTGGGGAGTTGGGATTTCTTCCCCTCACTTGGGGGCTCCCTGCCCCCACAGTGGGGTTTTGGTGGAGACCAAGTCGGGTGTCTGAATTTGCACCCCTGACCCCTGACTTGGCGTCACCCGGAGTCCTGGACGGCCTTTCTCTCACTGCCGGCATGCTGCCAGTGGAGACTGAGAGGCAGCATCCCCCACCTTCCTAAGCAGACAATGGAATGAGGATCTGGGAGAGCACGGTGCTCGAAAAACGAATTCTCTAAACCTGCAGTGGAATTTTCTGCCTGACTCACACATGAAACTGACCCACATTAACTCACCGAAAACTCTGAGAACTGTGCCGGAGTGTGGAAGAGTACCCAGGCTTACAGAGCGGCTCCTGGGCAGTACACAGAGAAAGAAGAGCAGAGGAGTACTGTGAGAGCTGAAAATTCAACTGCCATGGGAACCACAGCCCACCAAAGTAGGCCCGGACCTGGGCACTAAACCAAAACGGGGTGACTGCCTGCTGAAAGGGAAGATTTCAATAGAATCCAGTCTTCTGAACAAAATATCACAAACGTCCAGGTTACAGCTCAATTACTCGTCATGACACAACCAGGAAAATCACAACTTAAAAGAGAAACAATCAACGGACACCAATACCAAGTTGAGTTAGACCCTGGAATCATCTGACAAAGATTTTAAAAGCGGCCATCAGAAAAATATTGTTTCAATGAACAATTATGAATACTCTTGGGACAAATGAAAATGATAGAACATTTCAGCAAAGAAATAGAAGATGCAAAAAAGAACTAAATGGGAATTACAGAGCTAAAAAATACAACAACCAAAACAAAAATCTCACTCAAGGGCTCAGTAATAGTTTGGAGATGACAGAGCATAGAATCAGTGGACTTGAGGGCAGATCAATAGAATTTAGCCAATTGGAACAGAGAAAACAGACTTAAAAGATCATCAAGAATCTTTTTATGTCATTGTAGTGCCAGAAGGAGAGAAGAAAGAGTTTGAGGTTAGAAAAATATTCCAGTAAATAATGGCTAAAAAATTTCCCAAACTTGGTGAAAGGCTGAGAAGTTGAACAAATTACAAACAAAATAAACCCAAATAAATCAAAGCTAAAACACGCTATCATCAAACTTCTGAAAATTAAAGATAAATGAGAAAATATTTTAAAAGAAGAAACAAGAGAGGATGCATGTCCAAAAGAGAGCACAAGTTTCAATGTTAACAGATTTGTCACCTGAAACTGCTTGAAATGCTTTCCTCAAGGTCACTCACTATCTTCATCACTAAAAAGTTTCAATATACTGCTCTGCAGTCAATCCCCTTCCCACCTCCAGCCCTTGGCGGTCACTCACCTGTTTCCTGTTCCTATAGTTTTACCTTTGCCAAAAGGCAAATTTCATGTATTTTTAATAAAGATGATGCCTCCCTTATTTACATCTCTAGCACTAACTTGTCTTTTCAGCTTCAGACCAGTCCATCCAGTGTCTTGTTTGATTCAGGTTTAGAATCCTCTTTTTCTTTTATGAAATGAGAACTTTGAGTAATTCAGAATTTACTTAGCCTCTCTGAGAGTTTATGTCCATGAAAGAGGGGAATGATTGCTAATTTCTTGGGGAGCCTAAATAAGATAAATGCCAATAAGAAGCCTACCAGGCTGGGCATACACAATAGATACTCAATATATCATTAGCATCAGCTTCTCTTGATGAAGTTCATTTCCTAAGGAGAGCTGCACCTTCTGGGGATGGAGCACGGGGCTTCTGAATTGTCAGCCCACTTGATGGAGAGTCTAGTCCTTCTCACCCACGTCTCTACAACATGCTGGGCCAGCGAATGTGTAACACTTCCAATGACTGCCATGTGGATTCTCAAAAAAAAAGTCTGTAGCACAATGGAGTCTTGCAGCCAACCAACTACTTCATATAATAAGAATGTCTCGGGATCTCTAGTTAGCTTCAAGTTTAAGGGACGGATTAATATCTGAAATGAACATTGTTTCATTTCCAATACCTTTTAATAATGGGCAAAAGTAAAGTGTAATGTTATCGAGCAGCATATACTACTCCCATATGATTACTCTAAGACGTCCAGGTCATTTACAGCAACGAGTCCATCTTGTCCTTGTCCCACATTGGACGGGCACGGGAGAAGTGGCAGACCCGTTTACTCTGACATGTTTTTACATTCCGAGTCTTCATGTTTTCATACACTATTACCCAGTGGCCATTTATAATGTATTCTGAGAACGCGTGTGATATTTTAGTATGGATGCCTCTTCTCAATTTCTCGGTAGATGAACTAAACAAAATTACCTTAATAAAAGCAAACTGATAAGGATCACATTATCCTCATTTCAAACATACGTAAAAGAACTAAAATGTTGTAGAATATGTCAAGCAGTTTTTACTAATCTTCTAACCTCCAGAGAAAGGGCTTGTATTTCAAATTACATTAGAATTATAACTAGCAAAATTTTGTTTAATACTAGAAGGACTTCAACTGATTTCATACTATACATACACACTAAAAATGCAGTTAGTGTAATGCAAAGAAATAAAAATGACAATTGAGGTGTCAGACAGTAAGTGAAAAAGCTTTAACAGTCTGTCTGGTTATGGAACTAATAATGACTTTCTGCAGTGAAATAAAGGTGTCTCTCTCAAGAGCCGGGTGCATTTGTGGCCGGCACTATTAAAGAGCATACACAGCTGTGCTTGGTTATGTGAACGTTAGTTAAGTGAGACCATAAAAAACAGCTGTATTTGAAATCACACAGGACTCTGCACAGTCTCTGCCTGTGGCAGCCAATCAGCAATCTCGCTGACAGGCGAACATGTACAAAATGAATGATCCTATTTAGATTAATTCCTCCTAATGCCTTACACAGGCCTACTTTCCTGGCATATCAAAGAGACAGCAGGTCAGTTCTATTCAAAACCCGGAGACAGAAAATGCAAGCTTGATTACCTGATAAAATATATGACTACACTGGTAGAGAATGTGAAATGCTCAGTCTGTAAAAATAAGGCTGGTGGGCTCTTCCCCAGCTCAGAGTTCAGCCACAAGGCACTGGAAAGTGAGCACTCAGCCAATACTCGGTCCAGAGAACTGAGATTTAACTGTGGCTCTGTGATTAATGTTTCGGCTCTTCAGTCTCTGCCCTGTAACCCAATACATGAACACTCTTTGCCACGAAACTCTGAAATGCCCTCCAATCCCTGGCTGTGGGTTTTGGCCCATGGGATGTTAACCAACATCACAGGCAGGACTGAAATGTACTCACTCAGCTGGGCTCACTTGCTTTCTACCTCTGCCATTGACCTGAGAAGACCTTACCTGAGTGGCCCAGGGGGTCCAGTGGGCTGACAGGAGATGTGTGGAGCGTGTATGTGAGGTCACTGAAGCTGAGCTCAGCAGAGCCGCCAGCCAAGCCCAGCCTGGATCCACCAATCTACAGACTCCTAAGAAGTGCTTTCTCGCACAGGCCAGATTTTGCAGCTGTTGCGCAGTATCCCTGTGGCCACAGTTCACTGCCGCATCACTGGGGGCTGTGTGACCTTGTGCCACCCCTTGCATGCCTATTCCTGACTCATCCTCCATGAAGTGAGGGGAGGGGTGAGAGGATCCATACAGTCTCTTCTAATGGTAACTGGGGACCTAGAAACCTGAGAGGAAAAGAGCTGCAGACTCCAGGTGCTCGGATTTCTTCTGGCCTAGAAGGAGCTGAGGAAAGTGCTCCCACTGGCACTGCAGGCAGGCAGCAAAGCCTTTATCCCAACGATATGCCATGAATGTTCCGCCCTGTCCACAGTGATTTACAAAAGTCCACGGTAGGAGGAGGGTCTGACAAACCTGCGTGCCAGCATCTCTTGATGGCCAGCTCCCAAATAAAACTCGTCTTTCTACTGGTTGAAACCTAGATGAATAAGCAAGTCAGAAGACAGAACTGGAGAAAATGGAAATCTTTATTTTTAAACACTAGTACATTTTCAGGCTGTTTTAGAAAGGAAAAATCATATTAATTCAAAACTATGCATCAAAGCATATTTATTTAAACTCTAATTTTACAAACACATAATGAAAGAAACATATTTTATAAATATCTACTCAGAATATGTATTATGAAAAAAAGTGTTTAAAAATAACAGCCCCAGATTTCCCTCTTTAAATATATAAAATTCCCATACAGTTCATAAGAATTCTTTCTCAAGAGCCAAAAATTTCACAAAGGCCAGCAACTTAGTTCTCATCAGACAGTTGAAAACAATAGGGATATAAAAAAATGCAAAAGTTCTGTACAAGGGAAATAGAGCACACGGCTAAATCTCATTACCATACATGCCATTGTGTTTTAAAAATGTTTTATAAAAAATGCCATTTGAAACAAATAAGTGAGAGTCCTTCCCTGACTGTGGAAAATATATAAATTATCACCCTCCCCCCTGGGTGTTGAGGATCCCACAGCTGGGCCGGGGAGGGAAGTTCCCTGACGAGGGGCCTAAGCCTCACTTGGTGACCCATCTCCTCCGGCAGTGGGTTTCTCGGTGGGGGATTCACCATTATTTCCTTTAACTTAGAAAAATCCTTTGGGATCATAAAAGACAATTGCTCGCAAGTGAAAGCAAGAGCAGGGGATGGCTCCAGGTTGTTGTAGCCAATGAATAACGTGTGTATTTTGCAGTTTGAGTTACCACGCTCCAGGAAACCTAGTTTTCCACTGTCAGAGCCACTCTGTCACCTGCTGCGGGAACACATGGCACAGCCCATGGCTGTCCCCTCGCCTTTCCTCTCTGGCCCAAGCTGCTCTGTGTCCTGCAGCAGCACACACAGACTACTGTCTCTTCTGGCACTTCTTCTGGAAAGAGCTCTTCAAAAAAGTGCGGTACACGGGGTCATCCACATATTCATTCTTAAACCTGGAGCTCAGCATTCTTTGTCTCTTTTTCTCCCCTTGGATTATGTCTGTTCCATAAAATGTGTCTTCAAATCGCATATCAGAGGCTGTGGACTAAAATTAGCCAGCATTAAAGTGCAGAAGGGCATGGCATTTGACATGACAAGAATGTACAAAGATCTGGTCCAGACAGCAGGAGATAGGGTGCCAGAGACAGGTCACCAGTCCTGGATGGAAGGGTCCCACACAGGTGGCTCTGGAACCTTCTTACCCGCTCCAGTCTCCTGCCTCCATCTAGAGACTCTTTGTTCAAGATCTCCAACCCCCAGGGACTTTCTGCAACACAAGCAGGACTGAAGTCTTCTCTTTTAAATCTCCCTCACTCTCCATCTTCCCTCTGGCTCCTGCCCAACCAGATTTTTGAGGAATTTATCAACAGTCATCTCTAACTCACTCCTATTCCTACTTACTCCGGGCCTTTGCCCTGACAACCTCCCCGAAACTGTCCTTGCTCATGTCTGAGTTCCTATGGCACTTTTCTATGCTAAAAATATCTGCCTCTTCTGTCACCTAATTATTGCTCAATGTTCTTTCCTCTGTTATAAGCCCCTCCTCCTGTATCTCCACCTCCTCTGGTTGCTCACTGTGGATGTCTCAGGGGTTCCCCTTTCTTAACTATTTGCTCACCTCTGATGACCCTGGGATTTTGCCTGTGGCCTTCTTTCTACATATGTACCCTGGGTCTTCACACCCACTACCCACAGCTTCAATTCCTGCATCTACTCCTGTGATGCTGACACCTGTCACTCCAGTCCAAACTTCCTCCTGTGCTCAGGTCTGCATGTCCAATGGCCCAGTGGGCATCTCAGAGTTCTTATCTCAGAGGCACTTCGAATCAACCTGTACTCAATTTATTGAATACGAATCAATTTATTGAACTCAATTTTTTTCCTTCTCCATTGCTGTCCTGACTATATTTCATAAATGGCATAACTCTTCCCATCCATCTAGCTATACTGATCAGAAACCTAAAAGCCATTGTAAACTGCCCCCTGCCCCCAGCCTGTCTAGGACCCCCTCCTCCATTCTTCATTCTTTAACTCTATTGACCCTGTGGTGCAGGTCCTCACAATTCCTTTTCTAAAGCATTGCAACAAATGCTATACCACCCTCCTGCCCCCACCACACACACTAGCTATTTTCCATAGAACCAGGAGATGATCATTCTCTATAAACTTTCTGACTAAATGACACCCATCCTTATAATACTTCAATAGCCCCACTGCCTTCAAGATAACATCCCACCCTCCCTAGGCTGGACCTGTGTAACCTGGCAGAATCCCGCCCCACACCCCATTTGGACAGACTGACTTGTTTGCAGGTCCCAGCCACACTCCTGGCTCTCTGTGCACATCTGTCTTCAGATGCACTGTCTCCTCTGCATGGAAGACATTGCATCTTCTCTGCCACAGGCAAATCTGAGGGCCTTTCTTTTGGGTTTCTTTAACACTTTACAAGTTAATGTGGTAGAATGAGGACAATGGCAGGGATGAGGGACAGGTTAGTTTCTCCCCATCAGGGGTTTCCTAACCCACTCACCACTGTGAGGGTGAGGCAACGAGGGACGGAGTACCAAATTTTACATGTTCTCTACACCAGGCAATATGCCCAGCCCTCAGTCACTGCTCAGTAAGTGTTAGCTGGGGGAAGGCACGTGGGCTTTTTCTGTTATGCTCAGGTAAAGTCCACAATAAGTCCAATCAATGTGCAGTGCATCTTACGGTGTCACTGAGGCTGCCCCCCCCCCCCGGTTGGTGACAGAGGCAACACAGTCCAACTTTTAGGGCTTGAAAACACATAGTCAGTCATGAAGAAGAGGTAAACAATGGAACAGTTGCAAAGAGACTTGAAAACTAAAAAATGGACCCAAGTACACAACTGGGCATGTTCCCTGCCAGCTAGAGACGATTATCCAGGTGAACAGGCTGCCTCCAAGGCTCCCCCAGACACGACCTTGTTTCACCAGGGAAGACTGTGGGTTGGTGGGCACCCTCTGCCACTGGGAGAAGACAATTTTTGTTTCATTTCTTCTTGGCAAAGTACTTCCTTCAAGTGACCTTTCCCTTTTGTCAGTGCTAAAGCTATCATAGGAGAAAATAAAACATCCATGAAGGTGTTGCCACAGTGTGGAAGAGCAAAACTCAGCCTCTCAAACAAAATAATAAAACCAATTTACCAGTAGCTCTTCTTCTCTGTAGTTAATTATGCACCGTTGCTATGGTTATTCTGTGAGACAATAAAAAGTAATGGGGCTGTTTCCGAAGTTAGTGGCATAGAACCCGGCACAATCACTGAGGTGGACTGCTGACTCTTTTGAAAAATTTCTCTCCAAGTCAGCGTGTGTCTGGGTGAGCATAGTCATTAAAACATGGGGGCCTCCCAGCGAGGGCTGCTAACTCACCCCTGCTTAAAACACACAAGAGAGATTTCTCTAGCTATAAATATCCTCCATCAATGAGTTTTCCAATTAGTTTTGTTTTGCCAACTGGAAAAAAAAAAGAGCAGTCACAGACAAACTAACCACGAGCTAGAGCATTATCCACCAACCCGAAGGAAAAGACAGTTTGCTATAACAGGCGCCCAAGTCTTTGACTCAGTAAAAGCAGAGGTGGCAAGCTGCAGTTAGCGACTGTGAACCTTTGTTTCTGAAGAAATTTTCTACTAGGGTCAATGGTTTGACATAACAGGTTACATTCAGACTATATATGTGATGTATCTTTCACTATCTTTTCTTAATTAACTTTTTTCCCCTCTAGAAATTTAAAGAAGGAAGGTTGGATTTGGGGTAAATGTTCAGAGAAATGGACCTTAGACAACTCAGGAGCTGAGTTCAAATAAAGCTACATGAGATGGTATCCTGATATGGGAGACAAATCTAATGTGGAACAAAGAGATTGTGATCTCAGAGGAGAAAGCAGAACAATTTCTTTTAATAATGATTAAGTAACGGTATGTGAAATCCACCAGGCCAGGATCACAGGATGTTAATGGTACATGGATGAGAAAGTCAAAGACCTGATGGACTCCCAGAGGGCTCCCCACTCATTTCCCATCCTCGAAATCTCTAAATTTTAAAAAATGGTGTTTTTTTTTTTTTTAAATTTGAAAATAAAGGAAAGAGGAGAAGGGAGAGGGGGAGGAAACCATGGAAGACAGGAGCACAGAATGAGAGGCAGCTATCTCCAGCATCTGCAAATGAAAAGTTGTTCTCAACAGATTTTAAGACCTATAACACTGACAAGTTACTCGTTTTTTTAGGATTGTTAAGATTTAGCGGATGTCTTTACAATAAAGTATTTTATTTTTTTCTTTGTCTGCAGTTTGTCATCCAGTGATTAATCTATTGTTAGGCGTGAGGTCTCCTATGTGCTTCTGGGTGGGTATCACTATGGTCACTATCACTCTTCTGTTGACTATTTCACTTTGAAGTAACTTCCTGTCAGGGATGCAGCTAAGAAGGAAAGTCAGTTCACATGTGATGCAATTGCCTAGTCTCAGGATCCCAGCTGATGGAAAAAGAACTAAATATACAACTGGACATTTAAGAAAAACCATGTTTTTTTCCAAATCAATCTACAGTAACTCTATCACTGCAGAAATGTCATAAGCATGCACAATCTTGTTAGTAGGAGCAACTAAGTGTTACTTATTCAGAAAAGAATTTTCATTTTAGTCAGAAAAATTCCACTCATTAAAATTTCCCTGTTCAGTATTTATCATTTTGCAGATGTAGTAGAATGAAATTCTGAATGAGTAAAACTGACTTCATTTCAGGGTCCACTAAATATTTTATGATACAAGAATGAAAACTAAGTTTTGTGAATTATATTTTTTAACGACTTCAGTTTTGGTTATTTTTCCATGTTTATTTGTCCTTTAATGGTATGTGCTGGGCTTGAAACCAATAGCACTTTCCTTTTACTGAACTGCTTTAGTATTATTCACACAACTAGCGTTTGGGCTTTCTTTATTCCTTTCATTATAAAAGTGAGAGCTTAGTTTAATTACGAACTGACACAAATATTAACAAACTTCTGACAGACAAGTTATTCAGGTTTTTAGGTCTTTGTTAGATGTAAAACAGAAGGTAGAGAAGTTAATCAATATTAATTTCTCTACTTTTAGAAAGGCTACAGGAAAGTAGACAGTCACTTATGCTGAGTGAGTCCCCTTTAATCTACTACTGAAAGTTTTCTTTTACTATTGCTTCTACTAACAAGACTGTAAAAGGCTTGATGGTACCTCTGTATGCTCACAGTGCCTTGCAGGGATAGAGCACACCTTCAACAACTATCGTGTATGCCATTAAATGTTAACACAAAGAAGCATCATTAGAAAAAAAAAATAAGGAACCAAAATTGGTTTCCCTGATTTGGGTCAAATTTGAGGTTTGCATTCAATAGGTTTCAAAAAGAGAAAAGTTGCAATGACTTTCCTTCAAAATCAACCTGGAGGCCTAAGTACGTTTCCTGCTGGGAGAGGATTAGGGAATCACAGGGCAGATCCCTGAGTGACATGTGCCAATACTTACGAAACGAGCTTTCACTCTCTTGGGTAACTCTTCATCTAAAGTGTAGATGTCCTCTCTCTTCATTGCTATCTGGGATCCATCTTCAAATTCAACCTAATGAAAAATAAAACATCATGATATATATTAAAAAGCAAACAAGCATTGACCACTTTTTTCAGTGTTCCAATTAATGTCATAAAAAAAAGAAAGAAACAGTGAAGCAGAATAAACAAGGGAACCAGTCAACAGTCAGGGAAGGAAGAAAGGGTCTTTCCCTTATCAAACTAACAACAAAATATGTTTTCAAACAAGCTGAAATTCCTAAAAATGACTGTCTTGGAATATGTGATATGAACTCTTTATCCCCCAAAGCAAAAAGAAAAGTAGCTGCTGCTCAAGTAATTTCTCAAAACCTCAGATGTGGCCAATTTAAGACAGGCTGGGCCTATCAGTACTGGATGTTCCTTTAAGAGGTTCTGATGATATAAGAGGGAGAGCTGTTTCTCTGTGAGAAAGAAATGATGATATAATAATCCCCCAGATAAAACAAATATCTCAAGTTCTTACAGAGCTTTAATGTTCAGCACTCACGTTTGTCAAATTCAACCAAACGGCCAGGAAAATCCCACATCTCACCCACATAACAATTAAATCACTAATGTGCAAAAATATCACCCAAAATGAAAATGTTTAAAATTTTTTAAGCTAATCAAATAGGAGTAATAATTTCAGAATTAATTTTTTCCAACATTTTAGGAGTCTTCAGAGAAAAGGGTGTGATGCTGGTTAACAGAAATGTAGGGTATCCAGGGGAAATTCATAATGAAGGGATTGTTCTTGGTTCAGGTTTAACCCCAAGTGAACTCTTTGGGGTGGGGGGGGCAACAAAAGGGATGCAAATAGGGTAAAATTCCTAACATGTTCTAACTCTGAACCAATCAAAATATCTTTGAAGTCCCTAACTTATCTGTTTGTCTGAATGCTTTACTTTTAAGAAATAAAAACATGCTTGTACTTGTAGTTAAAAGGTTAAATTAAACCATGAGGCTGAGCTGTATTAATAAAAATATGCTGGAGTTTAAAAATATTATAATAAAATACATAGTTACTTATTATCCATGCCCCACTCACATCTGATTGAGCTGAAACAGCAGGGCGGAATCAGGTCTCAGTCACAGGCCAGCTCTCCCGGTTACACTCAGAAGACTGAGGAGAAAACGCTTTTTCTTCTGGCCTTATTTTAGCAGAATGGTTTCTTTAATATTTAATTAGGCCAAGGTGTCGTTTCACTTATACAATTTGATAGCATAGCTAGAACCACCTGTGCCTACCTTTCTTGGTTTTAGATTATTTGAAAAATCTACAAGAGAAAAGGGCAATTATAAAACAAACAGGGAAGTATGCTATGGTGACCAGCTGTCCTGGTTTGCCCAGGACTGAAGGGTCTCCTGGATGCAGGACTTCAGGGCTAAAACCAGGGACTGTTCCTAGCAATCTGGGAGGGTTGTTAACCCTCCAGCATAAAAACAAAAACAAAAACAAAAAAAAAACAAAAAAAACAGTGAAGCAGAACAGTTGGGACAGAATTGAGACCAAATTTTGGCCTTTCCCTTTACCAGATATGTGCTGTTAAACAAATTATTAAGTCCAATGATCCTTTTTGCCCTCATTTGGAAAATAAGAGTAACAGACACCTACCTTATACTATAAGGGTCCAAAAAGACACATACTTAGGATTTTATCACTGTGCAGTAGGTATTTTAGTTATGTCTATTTTTATAAATGTCTTTGCCTACTCAGTGGCAAGGTTGAATAATTGGATACAAAACACAAAATAATCTCAAAAGGCCACTGGCTTAATGAGGAATTTTAAACTACTTGTACTTGAGAGACAATTTTAATATTAGTCTTAACTTTTTCATTATGTCTATAAATATGCTCATAGTTCTATGTTAACAGTCCATCATAAATTCAACTGAAGCTAACACATTGATTACTAATTAGCCTGAATTTCAACATGTTCATATTATTATACTTTTCATGTAGCAAATAGCTTTGCTACATGTGAGATGCTTTTTTTTTTTTGCATTTATTGTTTAATTAAATGCAATTACTTTCTTTTGAATGATGTAATAATGCTTCTTTTCTAGGAGTCTCCAGTATTATCAACCTGTCTTGTGACTTTTGTCTACTTTTGGACATTCTGATGTAAAGCTACAGTACACACCCTATGAACAAATGACCTGAACTGCAACTTAACATTGCCACCAATACCCAGGGAAAAGTGGCCTCCACACTCACACACACACACACTACACACACTACACACACTACACACACACACACACACACACACACTTCTCCCCACTCTTCTCAGGTTTTTCTAGACTTTACAAAATGTTTTCCTCAAAGTTTTCCAACTTCTTTGAACACTTTTAATTCCACTGTGCTCCAGTTCCTGATGCAGTGTCTCACAATGTGCTCTTCCATTTAAGTCCTTGTCCCTTACTGGTCTTTGAACAACTTTTCTGCTGAAACTGACAGTCTTATTCTCAAGGTTTTTTTTAACAACAGGCCTGAACCTTCTTGCTTTTTCTCCTTTTACTTCAATCTTCCTGTTTTACTCTATTACTTAGCATGAGAATGTTGATTTCTGTCATCGTGTTACTAAAAATACTACAGAATATTGATTTTAATAAATCTGTCCTTTAAAGTCTTTCTAAAGGAATATAAATGTATGTGTGCTATCCACATTGTTTTCTTGTTAAAGCTTATGCCATTCTCATTTTTGATAGGGATGAAATTCATTTTTTATTTGTATACTCTTAATAAAATGTAGAGTTCTCTTGTGAGTACAATATGCAACTGGTAGCTATTTTCATTAAACAGCACCCCTTTAAGCTTGGGTGTATAACTGGCCACATCTGCACTATTGGTTTAGGTTTGCTGAGATGCCCAATGGGGACCATGTCCGTCAGGCAAAAGCCACAAATTCAGGGGCTGCTGGCTCATGTACAGCCATCATCATCTTGGCTTCTGGTAAGATAAATTAGTCTCTTCCCATTCAATGAAAAAGAGGAAAGCAGCCTTGCATCCACCTGCTTATCTTTGCAGCCTAACAATTATCCTTACCATTCACCAAATGTCATTAGGGTTTTCCAGTGTCAGACATGGTAATAAACTCTAATACCTGGGTCATCAGACATCAAATCTTTGCCTCCTTTATAAATTAGGAGATAGCCCATATTGATATTACTTACTACTCCGTAGCACACTGGATATATACTCTTTGCCCTCCGGCTCCTCCCATCCATCTCAGCAAGCATTGGGCAGCACTTACCTGGTACATGTGGGCCACATTCAATCCGAGATATTTTGCCCCATAGAGTTTGCCATCAGGCCACTTGACTTGGATGACTTCTCCTTCGGCAGGAGGACCCAGTTTCACACAGTCTCGGCTCTATGGAATACACAGAGACAGGCTTTTCAAGACAAGTGTCTAAGTGACTGCAGTTAGAACTTAGCAAATGATGAACTCCTGGCAATTAACAGGAGTTATTGCCTCTCTGTTTTATGGATTATGATCTTGCATCGGTGTTCAGGGGAAGCAATATGAGCCAAAGGAGTACTTAAAGATTCAGCCTACATCATAAAGTTGCAAAAGAACCACCATAATCCAAGCAGAAAAAAACAGCAGCATTTACATTTGCAACTTGACAAAGAATTGTTCAGAGGGTGAGTAAAATACACATAAAAATGCTTTAGCTGAGGAACAGACCAGCTAATGATTTATAACACATGACATTTATGTAGCATTTTGCAGTTAACAAAATGCTTTAACATACATTTCATTTGAGCCTCATAATCACTCCATGAAGTAGGCAGAGGTTATCAATTATCCCCCATTTTACTGATAAGGAACCGGAGCCTCTGAGGAAGCTCCTCTAAGTTAGGGTGACCACTGGATGAGTGCAGCTGATAGAAGAACAAGAGCTGAGGACACCCAGGTCGAAATGGGGTGGGGGAAGAAGCAGAGTGAGACGGCAGCTGGTAGTCCCTGAGGAAGGAGCAAAGAAAAGGGAATACAGGAAGCATCTGCAGCACGGCAGGCGAGGCTGCGGCACTGTATCCTGTGCGGCAGGCCTCTTCAGAAGAGCTCTGGCCCTCCCCCAGCAAGTGTTCTTCTGTAGGCAACTCCCATTGAGTGACTAGTCCGGTTCCTTCCACAGGTAATCATGGTGACAGCCATACCCAGTCTTCTCACTTCAGGTATTCTACTCAACACTGCCTCTTCTGAAGGCAGTCATTCAGAGCAAGTTTCCCAGGACTTCATCCTGGAAGGTGGTTTTTTTTTTTTTTTGCGGGGTGGGGTGGAGGAGGTATACAGGTAAAACAATAAAACACTCTCATTGACATGTTGCAAGCTCTTAAATTTATGTGCTCAGTTTCGCACAGTAAAATTTTAACACAAAGGAATTAAATACTTAACTACTTTGGTAAGTTTTTTTGGGGTGTTTAACAATTCATGTTTTGCTGATTCTGGTGTTGCACTGATGAGGCAAATCTGACTAACTGAAATGCACACTTGACCAATCAAGCTATAAATGGTTCTGTGGTATGACAGGCATACACAGAAAATATTTAGTTGCTTATGATTAGAAATACACCATATATTACCTTTCATTATTAATAGAAGTCTTGCATTATAATGGAGTGGCCATTTCATTGTCAGGATCGAAGTAAACATGAAAAGCTCAGCTATTCATTTTTCTCTCTATAGGCTATGCTTCCATTTAGAGCAGTGGACAAAGAAAAAAAAAACTGTGTGCTCAGAGGCTCTGTAAAAGTGACAGTCTGTATCTAATTTAGTCCAATGAAAACAAGTTTATTCTTGGCCTTCATAATATTTGACTTCGGGCACGCAGAACCTAAAGGGCAGGCTATAGAAATGTGGTATTCCATCTATGTCCCCCGGGTTATCACCTCATTTTCCATTTCTCTTCCTGATATATGTGTGGTATTAAGAACATTGAAGGGCTTAGCTTCTAAACATTACACACACTGTCCAGTCTCTTAGGTTGGGAGTTGCATTAGCTCTGGGATAACTCTGAGCTGAAACCTAGATACTTTGGTGACACTTTGGGACAAGCCTAAAGTTTTCTTCCCTGTGGACGAAGCTCATTAGGGTGATGCTCCCAGCTTTTTTTCTACTCCCTCATTCATTCACTCTACTAAGAGAATAAGAAGTGACTTAATTTTATTTTTGACTTCTGAAGGAGACTGTATTTTCCAAACTATGTACCACAGTGCCTTGGGTGCCATACCAAACACACAGGTGCTTCGTAGAACATTTTCAGGAGAAGCACAGGACACTTGTCAGACACCTAGCTTACTAAGCCTATTGAGTTGTATAGACCTAACTAACTTAATAGATGGAACTGTTTGCTATTTCTTGTGGCCTAGGGGCACTGTAAAAAATGTGCTGAGATACCCAGGGGCTGTGAGCCAGGACGTAGTGTGGCTGTCTTAATCCTTCGCTTTACCCTTCTCTTTGGAGCCACCCTGTGGGCAGAGAACTCACCCTGCTCTGTTCTTTCCCCAGAAGGGAGCTGGTGGTGTCCCTAGGAGGCCTGTCTTATTCTCCGGTCAAATATTAGGAAACCTGTTTGCCTGCACACACAAGCCACACTCTACAGCACCGGTGGCAAACCCAAGGCCCTCAGGCTGAATCCAGCCTGGCACCTTGTTTCTACCCAGTGGCTGCACCAAGCTCTTGTTTAACTGTTAAGGAGTAGTTTTACATTTATACAGTCCTAACATTACATTCAGCCCTTTGAAGGCAACCCTGAGGCTGCTGTGGTCCCCAGAGAAAATGAGTTTGACACTCCTGCTCAACACTATCTGCCTTATTTGTAATAAAGGAGATTTTTAAAATCTCCAAATCTAAACTTCTTTGCCTCTCTCTATTGCTTTTCCTTGAGGAGGATAAGTTCTATTTATTAGGCCCTTCTTCAATCCCAACAGAGATAAGTCAAGGCCTCAGGGAATAATGGAGGCTTCACTTCCGGTTTCCTCATCCACCAAAAACCACCAGCAAGCAGATATGTGGAATGGGCTGGTCCCACACCCATATGCAGTAGATGAAAAATTCGGGAGGGATACCTTGGGAGTGAGGGGTCTCAGTCCCACACCAGAACCCCCAGCCCAGGGTTCCAGTGACAGGAGGATTAGCCCTCCATAACTCTTGGCTGTAAAATCCAGTGGGGTTTGAGTTGATGGAAGAAATGCTGAAGTCCCAAGCAGTTCCTCTTAAAGAACTCATACAAGGACTTACTCTGACTCACTCTCTCTGAGTTCCAGCACCAGGGTAGCAGCTTGAAAGGCACCAGTGGCATATGGGGGAGGAACTGAACTTTCTTGTATCAGGACAAGAGCTGGGAGACAGGTTTCTCCCAGACAGAAAGGTGGGCAGAGGGCAGTGTTCCTTTTCTGAGACCTTCCCTCACAGAGCCACAGAGATGGCAGGGTGGTGCCATATCTGAGACTCCATCACCCAAACACTGTTTGTCCCACCCTAGATAATCCCTGAGGCTCTGACTCAACCAAGCTGTCAATAGTGGCTTTTCCATATGAATGGCTGGTCTTGGCTCAGGCTTCACATCTTCCTAAATCCTTTCAAATAATCACCAACCAACCTCAGTGACATGCCACCCCTGTACCTCTAGCTAAGCAGCCCCAGGCTTGGCATTAGCAGCAGCCAGCTTTGGATCACAGTTTGGCTTCACCTGGGAAGCTCCAAGCCCAGCACAAGTAGCAGCCATCTGAAGATTGCTTTGTAGCTAATGCTGGGTGGTCTCAGGCAGAACAGGTGGCAGCTGATCCTGGCCTGCACCACCTGGGAAACCCCAGACAGCTACAGTGGACATCCAGTGGACAGCTACAGACAATTCTAAAACACTACCACCCTTTCCCTGCACAGTGGATCCTCCACAGAGTTTGGTGATCAGTGGTCATAGTCAGTCCTTGCAGCTGGCTGGCCTGGCCAAATCCTTCCCATTGATGTGCCAATATCAATCAAGGCTCAACTACAACAGGAAGTTGTACTCAGCCCACATGAAGGGCACACCTTGATTACCCAGCTTGGTCAATATGGGAGGCTGTGCCACTCGACACTACAAGATGCCTACTACATTAGGTCATGCCACCAAGATAGGGAGTCATAGCAGCTTCACCTAATACATGGCAACAAACACATGGAGGTAGCCAAAATGAGGAAACAAAGAAACATAGCCCAAATGAAAGAACAGATCAAAACTCCACAAAAAGAACTACATGAAATGGAGATGAGCAATTTATCAAATGCACAATTCAAAACACTGGTTATATGGATGCTCAAGGAACTTAGTGAGGACCCCAACAGCATAGAAAAGACACAGACAGAAATGAAGGACATACTAATGGAAATAAAAAACAATTTACAGTGAATAAACAGTAGAACAGATGAAGCTGACAATCAAAGTAATGATATGGAACATAAGGAACCAAAAAACAACCAATCAGAACAAGAAGAAAAAGAACCTCCCCCCCCCAAAAAAGAGGAAACTACAAGGAGCCTCTGGGACAACTTCAAGTATTCCGACAGTCACTTCATAGGGGTGCAAGAAAGAGAAGAAAAGAGCAAGAAATTGGAAATCTATTTGAAAAATAATGAAAGTAAGCTTCCCTAATTTGATAGGAAATAGACATGCATGTCCAGGAAGCACCGAGTCCCAAACAAGACGGATGCAGAGAGGCCCATGCCAAGACACATCATAATTAAAATGCCAAAGGTTAAAGATAAAGAGAAAATCTTAAAAGCAGCAAGAGAATAGTAGTTAGTTACTTACAAGGCAATTCCCATGAGACTGTCAAATGATTTCTCAAAAGAAACTTTTGCAGGCTAGAAGGATTGGCAAGAAATATTCAAAGTCATGAAAAGCAGAGGTCTATAGCCAAGGTTGTTCTACCCAGCAAAGGTATCATTTAGAATCAAAGGGCAGGTAAAGAGCTTCCCAGACAAGAAAAAAACTAAAGTTCATCATTACCAAGCCATTATTATATGGAATGTTAAAGGGACTTAGTTAAGGAAAGATCAAAACTGTGAACAATAAAATGACAATAAACACATACCTATCAACAACTGAATAAAAAACAAACTAAGCAAACAAAAAGTACAGAGACAGACTCATGGATACAGACAGTGTTTTGATGGTTGACAGACGGAAGCAGGGTGTGGGGAATGGGTGAAGAGCTGAGGGGATTAAGAAGTACATAGAGGTAGTTACAGAATAGCCATGGGGATGTAAAGTACAGTATAGGAAATAGAGTAGCCAAAGAACTTATATGCATGACCCATGGACATGAACTAAGGGTTGGGGATTGCCTGAGGGAGTGGGGGTACTGCTGGATGGGGAGCCAAAGGGGAAAAATTGGGACAACTATAATAGCATAATCAATGCAATATAAAAAGGTGTGAAAAGTAAAATAAAATGTCTGAAAATGAGGGAATTTAGTTTGTGGAAAACCACATTGAAAGGTACACCCTTGCTTTTAAAGGTTTTCAGCTTGCTCACAGTTGCCCTGGGTGTGCTAAAGGAATGAGACAATTGAGCACAGCTTCTCAGAGTACGGTCCCAACCACTGGGACACACATTAAAGATGAGAGTCCCAGGCCTCTATTCCTCCCCATAGCTCTAGGTGACCTGAGTGATTTTTTTAAAAGAATTCTAGATTTTGAGATTATATTAAAGATGTAAATACTAACAAGCTCTTTCCTAATGGAGTTTGTAACATGTTGTTGGAGAAGTACACATCTCTGCTGGAAAACCGTATGCATTAAAAATGATAACTAACGCATTTTTTTCAGTTGCCGTCTAGATCCTCAGAAGCAGTTTGCCTTCACCTAACAAAAATGACTGTTTACCATTTGCTGTATTGCCTCCAGAGGTGTATAAACATCCCTAAAATCTGCCCAAAACCTGTCCACAGGAATACAGGTGTCTGGAGCTGCCACTAAGCTGGTAGCTAGAGTACTAAATAGATGATGTAAAAAGAATAATCATAGTCAAGAATGGACTTTTGGCTTTGATTAAAGGACAGAGATGGGTCATCAACCCAGGAAAGAAGACTGTGTTGTATCATATTCTTGCCAAAGTTAGAGCCAAACTCCTACGTTTCTCCACCAACTACAGAGAAAAGCCCAACTGCCAGTGTGATTATTTGAATTCTGAAATCATGTTCTTGGAACTCTTACTGGATCATTGAAACAAACCTCTAAAAGCTAGTCCTTCACTGTTGCTTGCCTTATCACTCCCCTCCGCACCCATGCCCACCTCTCTATACCTACTAAACATAAAATACAAAGCAAGCAGCCCTGTCTGTATGTCCAACTGCACCAGATGAAGACATGGCATGTGATTTCTCAGTAGTTAATCCACATATAATTTGGTCCTGTGATGCACCCCTAGGGAAACATGTTTAAGCGACCAGCAGCAAACTGATGGCAGCAGCTGCTGGCATTTTGAGTGATAATCACCTGCTCATTACTGGACTCTGGCAGGGATTAACAAGACTGACTGACAGCCAGCACCAATCACACTGGCTATCTGCCATTTGTTTGGCTGCCCAGCACCTGAATCCCTTTCCCCCTTCAGAGTCTAAGTGGCAGGCAGAGCTGGCCTGCCATTATTATAGGAGCTGGTACACGCCAGATACTCCTTTGCCCAGCTGGCCTCGCCCGCTGGCTTCCCCTGCCCAGGATGTAAAACCTGTGAACAGGGATGCAGAGAAACAGAAGACAGCAGATCTCTCTCCCAGAGGGCAACAGTAGCAGCCTGTGGCCAAGTCCAGGTCCAGGCTGACCACACAGGGGGAAGTGGCCACATCCTTCCTGTACTGGTTCAGTGGCCTCATCCTGCCTGTGTTCGGTGGCTTTGTCCTGCCCATGTTCTGGCTGAGTAGCCTCCCTTTGATCTCCCTTGTCTTCTGACCTTATTCTTTTGCAGAACTGGAGATTCTGTGGGCTTCCTATTAGCCTTCCTCTAAATTTCTATAGTGCCTAAATCAGTTATGCTCAGTTTTTGTTACTTAACAACTGATGGCCCTAAGTAACTGCTGGTTTGAGTATGACAGAGCCCTCTTCCAAAGCAATCTGATGCTCAGCCAGGTTGAGAACACTGTGTAAGATCATCTCCCAGAATATACTATACATTCTACATATAAAGAAAGAACTAATTCCATACTACTTTCTCTGACTAAAGCTATTCTACAGTACCTGAAAGCCTTCTAACATATCTGAAAGAAAATCTGGAATGCTCCTGCACTGAGGTATCTTATCTAAATATGTTCTATGCTAGTTATAAAACACTGTAATTTCAGCGTGTGGGATAATGGATTCAAGCCAACTCACTTCCATACTGATGCTTATCATTCTAGGAAAACCCCAAGTCTGACATCCTTTTTAATTCTCTCTCTTTCTTAAATGACACACACACACACACACACACACACACACACACACACACACACTTTTCTCTATCTGAGATGCTCTGGCTTGTCTCCATTAAGTTCGAGAAATGCCTTCCTTATTCCCTCAAACAGCTAAATTCTTTCCCACCAGCCATACTTCACCAATATCCTGACACTTACACCTATCTTCTGAAAGAATGTCTTCACAGAAAGAATAGCACTGACATTTGGTGAATTCTTGAGGACTACTTAATTTGTTAACATAGACTTTCCCTTCTGCTATAAGCCAAGAGTGAACACATGCATGGTAAAGGTATAGAGGTTGAGATGGAGGTTGTTTTCTGAAAGTTACTACGTTAAGCCTCAGAAGGGATATTTCTAAAATAAGTTACATCTTTATGTTATTAGAAATAGGTGAGATTCCATGCAAACGCTTTAAAAGGCACAGAAAGTATAAAGTTAGCAGTTTCTTCAGAAATTAACTTTCCTGTTCTTTTGAAATGAGGATACATGGTAAAAGTCAATAACCAGACTCAGGGGTGATACTGGGGATCTAATCTAATCAAAACGGCCTGTGACAGAGGGACGCAGAAAAGCAGTGAACATATGTGGGCATCAGGGACAAGGCAAGAGGCTCTGAAACGCCAACAAAAGGTTCTCCACATTCTTAGAATTAGAGTATGAATGGAACTAAAAGGATCATTTATTCACTGATTGCCCACCGTAGAGAGAACTTGCCCCTTCTTTCCTCTCTCCCCACTTTTCTCTCTCACTCTGGTATATACTGATTGTTTCCTCTATGCCTAGCACTGATCTCATCTTTGGAGAAAGAGAGACAAAAATAGTACTTGTGAAGTCCTCTATCCCAAGGAATTCAGAGTCCAGTGGGAGACTCAAACATATACATGAATATCCACAATATAAGGAACTGTATGTGACAACGGGAAAGTGGCAGGGAATTAGGAGCTCTCTGTGTCTACAACTCACCTTCTTATTACCAACTGTGTCAAGAACTTTCTCTCCTTATTATTAACCAAAACTACTCATGCCTTCCCTCAATGTTAAATCACCCTCCATATAAAATGAACTAATCACAGAGTCCCCATTTAAAACTCCTGCACTCACCTGGCTAGGTAAGTTGTGGTGAGAGCAGTAAGGTGGCGCTTAAAGACAGGTAGGTGCCCAAGAGAGAAGTGAGCTGGTGGCTCCAGCAGCATTTTGCAGGATCACTGTTGGAGCCTTTGGCGTCAACAACTTGACTTTATTGGGGTGCCCGCAGTTGGTCAGGCTATTGCACTGAACATATACTCACTGGTTGGCCAAGCCAGGAGGACAGAGCTGTAGCCCTGACCCCTTTCTCTTCTGAAGTGTTCTGAATGATCCCTCCAATGACCCCTGGGCTGATGCCCCATCACAGCAGAAGACAAAATACAAAATCTTTCAAATTCAACTCCTAGAAGCCCTTGATACACAAACTATTTGAAAAGGAGATTTATTTGTTTAGAGCTTTCTGGTACTTCTTTTAGATGTCTTTCAATAACCTCTCCTTTGATAAAGGTATAGAAGATGTATAATTTTCAAGTGTTACTAGTAGTCTTAGGCTCAAGGATCCTCTAACCAAGGAGCTGACTAAAAATTACTGCCACAATCACCAACAAAAATAACCAAACTACAATCACAAATACTACCCGAGTGTTTATTATGTGCTGGGCACCATCCTAACTGCTTGCTATATGTATGTATTTCAATAATTCCAATAACGATCCTAGTATTTAGCTCAAATTTATGGATAACTGGTATTAACTCCTTTGCCCAGGGTTACATGGTTGTCTGCTATACATCCAATTCTTCCCAACTTGGAAAGACAGCCAAAACCATTTCTAAGAACTGCCGCGAGCTGGCTGCAACCTCCTCCTACTTTTCCTGCAGACACTAATGTGGAAGGACCCCAGGATCAAAACTCGACATATTCAAAGCGGGGGAAAATTTTTCCATCTATATAGGACAGATCTTTCCCCCTTTTTATAGAAGTTATGTTGGCAGAGGCTAAAATGCATGTGGGAAACAAAATATTTATTATATCAATAAAAATTTATGTTGCAAAATGGAGAAAGAGAGGCTTGAGGTGAACATCTCTGTAATGGTTTCTAAAAATAAATGCCAGTTCCAAAAGCCGAAAAAGAAAGATGAAAGGAAAGGTAAAGATAAGCCTTGTGGGAAAGAAGGCTATCCTGTGCTCACATGCCATACGGGGGCTTTGAGATCACAGCGTCAGCGCCAGATTCCTGTTTCACTCTGTGGTGTGTGCGCTCCCTCCTAGAGTGTGCACTGGACTCACAAAGGACACATCACGTTAAAGCAGCACAGGCTAGTGTTTCCAAGTCCAGAGTCACACTACATGGGGTCAAAGAGCTGTTACCAGGCAAAAGCCATTTTACCTCTCTATGTCCTGGATTCTTCATCAATCAAATGGAGGTGATAATACAAAAACACAGTTTTGGGGAGAATTATAACTAATATATTTAAAAAGAGAGAACAGAAAAGCAAAGCACAGTGACTGGCAGCTGGTGACTTTGATGTGAACTGTGACTGAATATAATTTATATCAACAGGGAACATCTGTGGGATGACAGTGAGGGGACAACAAAACCTTGGTAGAAGGTGACCCTTGGGATTCAAACTTGTGAAGAAAAAGTGCAGTGAGAAGCCAATAACCGCCTACAGCAGATCAGACAATGTTATCCGAGTTGAAATCCAAACAACCCAGTCCTGGAGGTAGGTAGGAATCAAACATCTAGGAAGAAGACAGGGGGGCAGTCATTCATTCAACACCTAATTTTCAAGCACCTGCTTTGCTTTAGGATTTGCAGCGAGAAAAGCAGATGTGGTTTTTTACTTTATGCAACTCTAGTAGAAAATGCATTAAAATAAAGAAAAGAAAACTTGGGGTGGTGAACACACAATACAATATACAGCTGATGTATTGTATTGTAGAACTGAACACCTGAAAACTATATTAATTGTATTAATCAATGTCACCCCAATAAATTCAATGAAGATTAAAAATAATAATAAATGAAAAGATAGACATAAGAACTATTACATATAGAACTACAGTATAAAGCAGAAGCATTTAACAGAAAGATTATTAGCACACTACACGGTTATTAGATCCCAGACAGCTAAGAAATGGGAGGACTAAAATGAACTTTTGACATAAGAATCTAAAAGAATCCAGATAAGGAAAATCAGGGAAAATGAGTCACAATATAAAGAATTCTCAGAAGGGTTCAGATCTTTTAAAAAAATAACATTTTTTTCTGATTATAAAAATAAAACATGCTCATATGGAAACCATAAGGTGATAAAGTTGAAAATCATAATCACCCATGATTACACTCTTCGGATATAATCAGTAACATTTTGATGCATTTCCTTTGAGAATTTTCCTTTGCATATTTATATTTTTATATATAATTGGGATCATACTGTATATACAATTTTTGAGCCTGATTTTTCCATTTATTATCTTGTGCCATTAAATAGTCTCTGCAAACATGATTTTTAATAGCGGCATAAATAATTCATGTAACGCTGCTCCTAGTTGCATTGGGAAGTGTTCCATGCAGACTGGAGGGCCAGAGCTGTCATGCTTGCATGCTCAGGCTGGGTTTTGGGCACTGTGTTCTCACACCTGAGAGCAACATTTTGAGTGGCGCATTGTCCAAAAAATATCATTCTGAGTGTCCTGAAGGATGAGCATTCTGAAAACCATTTTTCATTAAATCATTCATTCTTTCCCACAACAAATATATATTAACTGATTCAGGCAGGAGGACAGTTTTGTCTGGATTTGAGAAGATTCAGGAGGAAACTGATGGCTCTCTATACCATGGAAAGAGAGAATGGTCCCCCCCTACCCCCAGTTTTGCACTAGAAGTCACAAACTAAGACTGGCTCATGGAGTATTGCAAAGGCAGTGTTTAGACTCTACACAAAGCAGCAAACACTTCCTAATCATTATAGCAATAAATTGGTAGTGAGCTACCTGCTCACTTGTGTTCAATAAAGGGCCTGAGAACCACTCAGAGGCATTGGAAGGGGCCATGGAGGAGAATGGGGGAGGGAATGGGGTGTTTTAAAGGCTGCAGTTGAGAGGGACTGCATACTTACTCATTAGCCTGTCTCATTCATGCAGCAGACCTGAACTGAGCCATGACTACTTAGAACTAGACAAACAACACTGTGGCTAAGATTCCCTCATTGAATGACCTATCCAAGTCCCACTGGAAATGACAGGCAGAACTAAGATTACGGTTCGTAAATTTCCAAAGCCCTTGTCTAAGCGCTCTCTTCTATCACCAAAGTATTGGGAATGGAATATACACAAAAATGGAAGAAAAATCGGACACAGATGAACAGTTAACATTTCCCTTAATCTAATCTCAGTCACTGTCTGGCTATATTCTTTTAGCTCTTGTAATATCAGCTTCTTCCATGGCCAAAGAAAGGGAGCATCCTTTTGGATCAACACCCCAAGAAAGAGACCTACTCGTGCAGCACTACCTTGTTCTCTGGTAGGCACCCAAGAAGAGCTGTTTTAACTTAAACCAACTGGGTGACTCCCAAATGGGTGAAGCAAAAAGTACAGAACTGATATAACAGACAGATGTGTGGGGCTCAGCCTACTGCTATGGAAACGGCTTATAAAGTTTCTGTGGTGAAAGGCACAACTGCAAAAAAACATCGTGGTGTCTAAAAATGTCTCAAGAAAAAATATGCCTGGCTAAGACATAAGAATAACTTGTTCTCTAAACGATAATGCAATATATAAATGACACGACAAGTTGGAGTGTGGCATTATGAACCCACATAACAGCCACTTTCCAGGCCTTGGCCTCACATTTCCCACACAAGTGATCATTAAAGCCTGAAATCACGACAGGAGAATGTGTATGTACAAGAGAGGGGATGGCTGTGGCAGGACACACTCCCATGCTTATGGTCAGAAATGATTAGAGATAACCCATTGCTTTTCTCCCCTGCCAGAATCTGAAGAGGCCTGTAAGAGCCCCTAGGCCAAATATCCCCATTTTAAAGAGAAAGACTAAAAAAATGAAATGAGAGGATTCAAGATGGTGGCAGAGTAGGTAGAAGCTACACTAACCTTCTCCTAAGACCAGAGTGGAATTACAACTAAATTATAGAAAAATCATCCTGAATAACTAACTGAACACCAGCTAGAAAGAAGCCTTATAACCAAGGACTTACAGAAGAAACCACATCACCACACTGACACTGGCAGATAGTGCAGAGGCACAAGAGGACTTGCTAGGCTCCCACAGACGGCATCTAAAGTACTAGAGGGATATTATAGTGGCAGTGGGTTTCCCCTGAGAAGTGTGAGATCTAAACTGCAAGCTGGGCTCCTCTGACTATAGCACCTGAACCAGGAAAGGAATCCAAATACCACCCGACTGTAAAAGGTAGTAGGGTTTCTGTTCATTAGGGAGAGATGGCTAAAGATGCAAACAACCTCCTAAAGGACCAACACACAAAAACACATTTACAGCCACTTACCCTGGGCTTCAGCAGAGGGAAGGCAGAGCATGCTAGAGCTATGTGAAGAGAGTCTGGGGTTGGTGGCTCTGGGGAGAGAGCTCAAGTGTCAGCAGCCAGGATCCCTGTGGTAAGTGATTCCCCATACTGCAGAGACCATCCTTCTCAGGCAGAGCACTCCCCTCCATGTGGAATCAGCCTGGGGGAAGGAATAGCCCCACCTGCAGGAACCCCGCGTTTCACCCAATAGAGCTTAAGCCCTGTTACTGAGGAGTAAAACTGGAGGCTCTTTCAGTGACTGAGCCTATCAGACAGCCTGCAGGCAGAGGGGATCACTAGAAGCTTTAACTTTAGCTGAACCTCCTTAAAGTTTAGTGCTCAGAGGGAGCTACAAGCTATGGATCGATGACAGATCCAAATGCGTTTCCCAGGACCAGTCACAGGCAGTGTCTGATGTTGGTCTGTATGAATCTTTGTAGATCTAACTAATACATAGAAACAAACACAAAGAGGCAACCAAATGTGAAGACAAAGAAACAGGCCCCAAATTAAAGAATAAAAGAATTCTCTAGAAGAAGAGCTAAATGAAATGGAGGCAAGCAATTTATTAGATACGGAGTTCAAAGTAATGATCACAAGGATGCTCAACAGCATGAAAAAAGACACAGAGACCATAAAAAAAGGACCACTCAGAAATAAAGAATGCAATATCTGGAAAAAAATACACTGGAAGGAATAAACAGTATATTAAATGAAGCAGAGGATCAAGTCAGTGATTTGGAAGACAAGGTTGAAAAAAACACCCAAGTAGAACAGCAAAAAAAAAAAAAGCAAAAAAAAAAATTAACTAAATAAAATTTAACAAATGAAGATGGTTTAAATGGACATTTAGGACTTCATGAAGTATAACAAAAACTGCATTATAGGCAGACATGAAGGAGAAGAGAGAGAGTAGGGGATTGAGGAATTATTTGAAGAAATAATGACGGAAAATTTCCATAACATGAAGGAAAAAACAACGTCCAAAATGTGCAGAGAGTACCAAACAAAATGAATCAAAGAAGCCCACATGAGATATATCATAATTAAAATGGAGAAGCTTCAAGGCAAGGAGAAAATCATAAAATATATGCAAGAGAAAAACAGTGTTTACTTATTAGGAAACTCCCATAAAACTGTCATTTGATTTATTAACAGACACATTTCAGACTAAAGGAATTTCCATGAAACATTAAAAAATATGAAAAGCAAGGACCTACAACCAAGACTACTTTACCCAGCAAAGATACCATTTAGATGGAAAGGCAGATAAAGAGCATCCCAGACAAGAAAAAGCTAAAGGAGTTGGTTACAAAACTAGTATTACAACAAGTGTTAAAAGGCTTCCTTTAAGAAAAAGAAAAGAAAAAAAAAATACAGGGATATAATTAAAGAACCCCAAAAGGCAAAAAAATACATATCATCAAACACTTTAAATGCAAATGGTTTAAAAGCTCCAATCCAAGTCAGAGGGTAGATAAATGGATAAGAAAACAAGACCCATATATACACAGTCTTCAACAGACCCACCTCAGAATGAAACATACACACAGACCAAAAGTAAAGGGATAGGAAAAGATAATTCTTGCAAAGGGAAAAAGAGCAGGGGTAACAATACTTATTTCTTTTTTAAATATATTTTATTGATTATGCTATTACAGTTGTCCCATTTCTCCCACATCATTCCCCTCCATTCTGCACACCCCCTCCCACCCACATTCCCCACTTTAGCTCATGTCCATGTGTCAAAAGTTCTTTCATGTCTACATTTCCCACACTATTCTTGCCCTCCCCCTGTCTATTTTCTACCCACCGTCTTAATGCTACTTATTCTCTGTACCTTTTCCCCCTCTCTCCTCCTCCGACTTCCTTGTTGCTAAACCTCAATGTGGTCTCCATTTCTGTGGTTCTGTTCCTGTTCTAGCTGTTTGCTTAGTTTGCTTTTGTTTTAGGTGTGGTTGTTAATATCTGTGACTTTGCTGTCTTGTTACTGTCCTATGTTTTATCTTCTTTTTCTTAGATAAGTCCCTTTAACATTTCATATAATAAGGGCTTGGTGATGATGAACTCCTTGAACTTGACCTTATCTGAGAAGCACTTTAACTTCCCCTCCATTCTAAATGAAAGCTTTGCTGGATAGAGCAATCCTGGATGTAGGTCCTTGCCTTTCATGACTTGGAATACCTCTTTCTAGCCCCTTCTTGCCTGTAAGGTCTCTTTTGAGAAGTCAGCTGACAGTCTGATGGGAACTCCTTTGCAGGTGACTGTGCCCTTATCCCTTGCTGCTTCTAGAATTCTCTCCTTCATTTGAATCTTGGCTAATGTAATTATGATGTGCCTTGGTGTGTTCCTCCTTGGGTGCACCTTCTTTGGGACTCTCTGAGCTTCCTGGACTTCTTGGAAGTCTATTTCCTTTGCCAGATTGGGGAAGTTCTCCTTTATTATTTGTTCAAATAAGTTTTCCACTTGTTGCTCTTCTTCTTCCCTTTCTGGTACCCCTATAATTCGGATGTTGGGACGTTTAAAGATGTCCTGGAGGTTCCTAAGCCTCTCCTCACTTTTTTGAATTCTTGTTTCTTCCTTCTTTGCTGTTTGGTTGTTTTGTTCTTCCTTCTGGTCCACTCCATTGATTTGAGTCCCAGTTTTCCTCCCATCACTATTGATTCCCTGTGGGTTTTCCTTCATTTCACTTATTGTAGCCTTCATTTGTTCATCTAATTTGTGAGCAAAATCAACCAATTTTCTGTGAGCATCCTGATCACCAGGGCTTTGACTTGTGCATCTCATAGGTTGGCTATCTCTTGGTCACTTAGATGAATTGGCTCTGGGACTTTGATTTTTCTCCTGTTTGAGCCATTTTTTTATTTGTTTGTTTGGTCTGGTCAGGGCTGTTATGTAGTGAGGGGTGGAGCCTTAGGTGTTCCTCAGGGTGGGGCAGCCCAGTGGCTGGGTAGTGACACTGTATGTGGGGGCAGGGTCCAAGAGGGAACAATGGTGCTTGCTCTCCTCTCTCTTGGATTCCTGTCCCTTCCACGGCTTCCCCTTTGCCTAGATTATCTGTGTGCAAACATGGGACCACCTGGTCAGCCAGCCACCTTGGGCGGCCTCACTGTGTCTGCACCCTTGCCACCCCTCCCTAGGGTCCACTAGCCACTGCCTGTGCTCCTGGGGTCTGCTAGCCACCACCTGCATGCCTGGGATCTTCCAGCTGCTGCTGCCTGCGCACCCGGTCCATCAACCTCCACTTTTTCCTGCTGTGACTCCACCCCTTACAGGTCTGGATGAATGGTTGTTGGACTTCTGTACAGTTCAATTTTCTGTCAGTTCTGGTTGTTTTTTTGTTTCTAAATTGTTGTCCTTAATTTTGCTTGTGCGAGGAGGCACAGTGTGTCCACCTACGCCTTCATCTTGGCCGGAAGTCGCAATACTTATTTCTGACAATATAAACTTTAAAACCAAGGTTAAAGTAAGAGACAAAGAAAGACACTACATAATGATAAAGAGAACAATCCAACAAGAGGATACAACCCCAGTAAACATTTATGCACCCAACAAAGGATCACCTATATATGTGAAACCCATCTTCATAGACATAAAAAGAGAGAATGATACAAATGCAGTGATAGTAGAGGATTTTTAACACCCCTTGACTTCAATGGATAGATCTTCCAGACAGAAAAGCAAGGAAACAGTGGCCCTAAATAACACTCCAGATGAAATGGATTTAATTATCTTTAGTGCATTTCATCTTAAAGCAGCAAAATATACATTCTTTCCAAAGGGCATATGAAACATTTTCTAGGATGCACCACCACATGTTAGGAAACAAAACAAGTCTCAATAAATTTAGGAAGACTGAAATCATATCAAGCATCTTCTCTGACCATAATACTCTGAATCTAGAAATCAGTCACAAGAAGAAAAGAAACAAAAAATACACAAAGACATGGAAGCTAAAAAACACATTATTAAACAATGAACGGGTAAACAACGAGATCAAGGAAGAATTCAAAAGTTAACTTAAAACAAATATCCAAAATCTGTGGGAGACTGCGAAAGCAGTCCTAAGAGGGAAATTCATAGCATTAGAGGCTCATCTACGGAAACAAGAAAAAGCTCAAAAACAATCTAACTTTACACTTAAGGGACATGGAAAAAAGTAACATATGAAGCTCAAAGTGAGTGGAACTACAGAAATAATAAAGATTGTAGCAGAAATAAACAAAATAGTATAAAATAATAAAAAAGACCAATTAATACAAGAGCTTGTTTTCTGAAAAGATAAAGAGAATGAGAAGCCTTTAACCCAACTGATCAAGGAAAAAAAGAGAAAGGACACAAATAACTAAAATCAGAAATGACAGAGAATAACAACTGACACCAAAGAAAATACAAAGGACTGTAAGAAAATATGAACAACAATATGCCAACAAACTGGACAACCCAGACAAAATGGATGAATTCAGAGAAACGTACAACGTTCCTAAACTACATCAGGAAGAATCAGAGAATCTGAATACACAGATCACACCTAGTGAAACCAAAGCAGTAATCAAAAGAATCCCAACAAACAAAATCCCTCAATTGGATGGCTTCAAAGGTAAATTTTACCAAAGATTCTAAGAACTGATAAACTCTCTCTTCTCAAAGTATTTCAAAAAATTCAAGAGTTAGACTCCCAAGCTCATTTTACAAGGCCAGCATTATCCTAATCCCAAAACCAGATAAAGACACTACAAAAAAAAATAAATAAAATTATAGGTCAATATACCTGATGAACATAGATGCTAAAATCCTCAACAAAATATTAACAAACTGAATAGAGCTATGCATAAAAAAGATTGTACACCATGATCAAGTGGGATTTATTCCAGGATTGCAACATTGGTACAACACTTGCAAATCAATAAATGTGATTCACCACATAAACAAAATGAAGGACAAAAACCATATGATCATATCAATAGATGCAGAAAGGGCATTTGATAAAATCCAGCACCCATTTATAATAAAAACTCTCAGTTAAGTGGGACTACAGGAAACATACCTAAGCATAATAAAGGCCACATATGACAAACCCACTACCAGCATCATAT
The DNA here is from genome assembly GCA_004027475.1 of Anoura caudifer. Taxonomy (NCBI): domain Eukaryota; kingdom Metazoa; phylum Chordata; class Mammalia; order Chiroptera; family Phyllostomidae; genus Anoura; species Anoura caudifer. Next base: position 97,818 of record PVKU01006390.1, read on the forward strand.
TCAAAGGGCAAAAACTGCAAGCATTGCCCTTAAGATTGGGAACAAGACAGGGATGTTCACTTTCACCCCTCTTACTCAACATAGTACTAGAAGTCCTAGCCACAGCAATCAGACAAGAAAAAGAGACAAAAGGCATGCAAACTGGAAAGGAAGTAGTAAAACCATCTTTACTTGCAGATGACATGATACTGTATATAGAGAACCTCAAAGATTCCACCAAGAACTACTAGAACTCATAAATTCAGCAAAGTAGCAGGATGCAAAATTAATATCTAGAAAACAGCTGCATTTTTATATGCCAATAACAAACTAATAGAAAGGGAGATCAAGGAAGCAATCCCATTCAGAGTTGCTTCAAAAAGAATAAAATACCTAGGAATAAATCTAGCCAAGGATGTAAAAGACCCGTATTTGAAAATTATAAGACACTGAAGAAGGAAATTGAAGAAGATACAAATAAATGGAAGCCCATACTGTGTTCATAGCTAAGAGGAATTAACATCATTAAAATCCATACCACCAAGCAATCTATAGATTCAACACAATTCCTATCAAGATTCCAGTAATGTATTTCACAGAACTAGACAAATATTTCAAACATTTACAGGGAATCACAAAAGGCCCCGCATAGCAACAGCGATCCTGAGAAAGAAGAATAAAGCTGAAGGAATCGTGCTACCTAATATCAAACTGTAGTATAAGCCCTTAGTATCCAAAACAGCTTGGTACTGGCGTAAAAACAGACACATGATCAATGGAACAGAATTGAGAACCCAGAAACAAACCCACACCTTTACAGTCAATTAATTTTTCACAGAGGAAGCAAGCACATACAATGGGGCTAAAGATAGTTTATTCAATAAATGTGTCGGGACGACTGGACAGATACATGCAGAAAAATGAAACTAGACTACCTTCTTATATACCACACATGAATAAATTCAAAATGGTTCAAAGACTTAAATGTTACACCTGAAACCATAAAAATCCTAGGAGAAAACATAGGCAGCAATATCTCAGACATTGCTCATAGTAATATTTTATCAGCTGTATCTCCCCAGGCAAGGGAAACAAAAGAAAAAGAAAAAAAAAAAAAAACAAATAAGACTACATCAAACTAAAAGGTTTTTGCATGACAAAGGAAATCATCCACAACATAAAAAGACAACCCACAGAATAGGAGAACATATTTGCCAATACACCTGTTAAGGGATTAAAATCCAAAGTGTGAAGTACCTATGAAACTCAACACCAAATCCAATAATGAAGTGCTCAGGAAACTCAACACCAAAAAAACCAAACAACCCAATTAAAAAATGGGCAAAGGGCCTCAATAGACACTTCTCCACAGAGGGCAAACAGATGGCCAATAGACATACGAAAAGATGCTCAACATCATTAATCATCAGAGAAATAAAAAGTAAAACCACAGTGAGGTATCACATCACACCTGTCAGAATGGCTATCATCAATAAATCAATAAACAAGTGTTAGTGAAGATGAGGAGAAAGGGGAATCATTCTGCACTGCTGGTGGGAATGCAGATTGGTACAGTCACTGTGGAAAGCAGCATGGAGATGCCTCAAAAAATTTAAAATAGAGCTGGCTTTTGACCCAGCAGTCCCACTTCTGGGTATATATCTGAAGAAACACAAAACTCTAATTCAAAAGAACATAAGCACCCCTATATTCATTGCAGCATTATTTACAATCACCAAGATATGGAAGCAGCCCAAGTGCCCATCAACAGATAAGTGGATAAAACAACTATGGGATATTTAAACAATGGAATACTACTCAGTCTTAAGAAAGAAGAAATTTTTACCCTTTGTGACAGTATGAATAGATCTGGAAAACATTATGCTAAGTGAAATAAGCTAGTCAGAGAAAGACAAACACCATATGATTTCACTCACATGTGGAGTCTAATGAAGAAACTGAAATAACAAGCATAATAGAAACAGACTCATAAACGGAGAGCAGGACAATGGCTGGGATGGGGAGGCAGAGGTTAGGGGGTGAAGGGATTGAGCAAAAAGGAAAAAGGACTCACGGACATGGACATCAACAGTGTGATGATTGCTGGGGGAGGGTATAAGAGGACTAAAAGGTATTAGACAATAATACAATAAAAATTTTTAAAAATGAAGACAGTTCATAACTAAATAGATGGTATTGACTTCTCCTTAATACACTTAGCAAACAATAATCTAAGTTCACTCTATTACCAAAATAATTTAAACTCCATGATCCAATAGGAACATAACTGTTAATTTATGACCCAATATTATCTGGGAGGTGTCACCAACGTATATGCTATATCCTGTTGTGTTTGCATCTAGGGTTGGGTGAAGGTGAAAAATAATGTAAAAGGGCTTGTAAACAAGGCAGTTCCCTGTTGACTATTTGCTCTCAGTGTTAGCTATATATTTTAGAAATTGTATGTAGAACACTATACTTACAAGTAAAGGGTCAGCTCTGGAAAATTTAAGGCCTTTATGAGACATGCATGGTTATACAACACAGTGACAGTATCTCATTTTGATGTCAAAATGAGATTAGAGCAAGGAAAGATTTAAAAGTTTGAAACCTTGCATCAGAGATATCAGTGTACTATTTTCACTTAAAAAGGAATAGAACAGTCAATTATGAATGATGACATTCTGACACTCTACTATGATGTGCAGCAGCAGTGATACCTGACCATGTACTTATTAAAGAATATAAGGAATTTTCATTATGTCTGTAGTTTCTCTTAAATGAAAGTCTGTTTAGCCTACTCTGAGATATAGAAGTATTGTCACTAATATCCAGAGTTCAGAGCTAAACATTCACAGGGAAGCCAGTTAAGACAACTGGAGACATTTCCTAATAGTCTGACCCTTGGGCACACACAGGTACCAACAAGCTGCATTAATTTCATTAATTCCATGCTGCAGTAATTCCCTTAGCCCTCTTTTCATGAAGAATACTCACTCTCATGGCAGTGAGACCATACATAACAATTCACTTCACCTGAACCAGTGTTTTCAAATATTTTTAGGGACCTTCTTATTTACAGGGATCTATGTGGAAGCTGAAAATACTGAAGTCGTGCTGGAACACAGCTCTGCTCTAAGAACAAAACATTCTTTACCTGGAAAGGCATGAAACCTACCATACAAACTCAGACCAAAATTTAAAAACAATTATTGACATTGATAATGAATTTTAAAATAATATACTAATGTCTGGAGTATAGAATGACAAATTTAACATCTGAATGTGATGGCTCTTAGTATTAATTTATTTAGTCATTAGTTAGTTCAACAACTATTTATTATGCACTTACTATAAACCTGGCTCTGTACTGAGAGCTAGGTACGTACCAATAATTTAAACAGACATGGTCCTTGTTCTCAAGAAGCTTGAAGCTTAGTGGATGTTATATATCAAACTGAAATAAGTTATGACAGACAAGTTCAGGTTAAAATGGAAAAGTTGGAGCTTAATTTCTTCTTTCTTCTTTAAGCACTTCTTCATTAAGTTCTATTGCACTTTCACAAAAATTTTTTTTGCTTTTTTACCCCCCACCTTCCTGCTTTATTTCTTCGGAAAAACAAACTAGGTCCCAGTTTGACATGATATTAGAAACAGTGATCTAAAATCTGTGAAAGTATTTTTTAGGTCTAAGCACATTTATCATAAGATCTCATTGCAGAAGGAACCACTATTTTATCTGGTATTTTCTAGTCTTTCTCTAAAGGTATAGAAATTATAATGCTTGAGTTAAATTTTTGAAGATCTATACAATACACATTTCCAAAATATTCCTGATATTAAGTAGATCCACAAATGAGCTGTCCAAAAGGTTTTCTTGAAGTTCAGAATACTAAAAGAAATAATTGTAATAGATTTGCTCCTTCTGTTGTGCAATTTTGAGAAAGTTAAGTCAAAGAGAAGAAAGGAACCACATTTTAAGTATATACTATGTGTAAGGAGCTGTACTATGATGACTATAAATCTTTTCTCATTTAATCCTTATCACAATTCATTAAATTATGTTGTATGGATTTCACCCCTATGGTGCCTCACGCGACACACAGATATTAACTCAAAATGGATCATAGTTCTAAATGTAACACCTAAAACTATAAAACTCTAGAAGAGAATATAAGAGAAAATCTTTGTGATTTTGAGTTAGGCAAAGAATTCTTAAGTAATAACTAAAAACATGATTTATAAAGGAACTATTGATAAACTGGACTTCATCAAAATTTACAACTCTTGCTCTTCACACACTATTAAAAAGTGAAAACAAGATACAAACTAGAAGAAAATATTTATGAATCATATCTTAAAAAAGGATTCAAATACAGAATATAAAACAAACTCTTGCAGTGCAATTTTAAAAAATCAGTGAAACAGCCTTGGCTGGTGTGGCTCAGTGAATTGTGTGCCGATCTGAGAACCAAAGTCACTGGTTTGATTCCCAGTCAGGGCACATGCCTGGGTTGCAGGCCAGGGCCCCAGTTGGGGGTGTGAGAGAGGCAACCAATTGATATATCGCTCATACATCTCTCACACATTGATGTTTCTCTCCCACTCTCCCTCCCTTCCCCTCTCTCTAAAAATAAATAAGTAAAATCTTTTTAAAAAATCAGTGAAATATTTTAGTAGGCTTTTCAACAAAGATGATGTAAGAATAACTAATAAACATGTGAAAAGGTGCTCAAAACCATTAATTATCAGCAAAATAAAAATTAAGATCACACTGAGATATGACTACACACCCACCAGAATGGTATTATCCAAAAGACTGACAATATCAGATGCTGGCAAAGATGCAGAGTAAATAAAACCTCACATATTACTGGTGGGAATACAGAATGGTAAAGCAACTTTTGAAGAGTATGGCAGATTATAATAAAACTAAACATCATCTAATGTACAACTCAGTAATCTCACTCCTAGATATTTATCCCAGAGAAATGAAAACACATGTCCACATAAAGGCTTCAAAGCAAATTTTCATAGCAGTGCTACTCACAATAGCCCAAAACAAGAAATAATCCAATGTCCATCAACTGGTAAATGGTTAAGTAAGTTGTTATATTCAGAAAATTAAGTATTACTTGAACTAGGAGAAAAAAATACAAACATCCAACAAAGGGCTTGTGTATAGAATACATAAAGGATCCTTACAAGTCAGTAACCCAGTTCAACTCCTCCCCATCATGATTACTTTATCTGTGAACTTATTTTCAATAACCTTCACTGGATATTTTTCTTATAAGATCTTTTAGATCAGCTCCTGGTGGGGGGGGGGGGGTAAGGTAAGAAACATCAGTAATAAACAACACAAATGGCTGGGATGGGGCATGAATTCCCAAAGCTGAGGAGGCCTCACTGACAAGAAGTGTCTCTTGGTCAACCTGGTCTCTGCCACTGATAAATAATGTCTCTGTGGTTACTAGACTTGAAAACCCAAGAGCTTCCCAGGATCCCATGGCACAGAATATTTCTGAGAACTCACTCTCTCCTGCCTGGGAATCAAACCATCGAGTTTTTGCTATGTGGAACATCCAACCATCTGAGCCACACTGGTCAGGGCCAATATTTTTCTTAGTGTTTCAAACCACTTGGGTATTTTATTTTGCCTCTATAACACCTCAATTACTCCTACACCTATGCTTATACAACTGTGAATCCCTTATGGTGCCTAGCAGTGTTGAGCACATAAATCAGAAAGAATATCATTGAGTATTTCCAAACACAGGATAGATTTGGTTCACGTTGACTGCCACCTTTGGATTTAAGCTCTGCACTGAAAAGAAACGGTGAAGTCCTGGAAATTAATAACATTGCCTGAAGGTTCAATACTGTTATTTTGATTTTTTAGATAAAAGATGAGATGGTATACCTTGCATCCCCTTTAAAAGAATACACTAGGAACCCTTCTCCTGGGAGTAAGTTCCCTAAACCAATCCCCTTGATATAATTACCAAAAGAAATACACAAGAGAAATACTGTCAAGTGAGGGAGGTATATATTTGAAGGAAAATATAACTGACAGTGGGTTTTCAGGGCAACTAGTTAATCTCCTGCATGGGACATGAGGGGAATGACATACTTTTCTTCAGACGATCACCAGTGTTAAATGGAAATTGTCAATGAAGATAGCTACAGAACCATGGTCATTAAGATACATAAAATTTATAAAAAAGAAAGGGAGTCCAACTCAAATAAGGGCTTTAATAATTCATTAGTATGCACCAGGCTTTAATGTAAAAACCCACACAAGAATTACACAAAAGGGAATAAAATCCCAAGGCCTAACCTGAGACAGTTCATGAAGGATGCAAGGTTTAGAGTACTGATGAATCAGATGAAATCTGACCTTAGTTAGAAGCCCCTGCCCAGCAACTGTGATTTAGTTTTCAAAGATACAACAGACTCTATGCCTCTGAAAGGCCCTGAGGTTCTTTGATGATTTTTTCTTAGTAAACTCCTAGTAAAGATAGTAATTCTGTTACAGAGCAACAGAAGGTTCTCGAGACTGGCAAAAAACTTCCAAAGTTTCACTTTCTCAAACCTGAGGGGTCAGTCTTCCACGGGCAATTCAGATCCCGGACGAGCCCCCAAAAACTGTTACCAAGCAACAGAAAGGTCCGTTATTGTCCGCCCCCTTATGGAAAGATGTCTCTCAAAGCCAGAGATTTGTGAAAAGGAAAGGAAATGTTTATTAATGCTATACAGAGTTAAAGTAGCAACCTAACGTCTCCATTAAAATATCAAAGTCCTTTAGGATACCCAGACACCCACAGTGCTTCCTATCTCCCTCTGCCCTAAGTCAGGCTACCAGTAATTGCAAGGAAGAGAAGCAAACGTCTGGGATCCAGGCTCTTGACACTGTCAGCTGTGTCGTCGTCCAGGCAGGATCTCTAATTAATCCAAAGCCATGTGGCACCTTCTCATGGCCTACTGGCAAGAGTTCTTTCACCCTTCTTCCAGGCAGTCTCTCTTGCTCCCAGGCCACGCAGCCGAAGGGAGCACCCCAAAGCCGCATGGTCCCTCCTCTACCAAAGCTGTGGGGAAGGGGTCCCCACTGTGGCAAAGCCTCGTGGC